>JADDMT010000130.1:0-74411 GCA_021401465.1 Teratosphaeria epicoccoides
TAGGGCCTATGCGACGCGACCCCTGACGAGGCCGGCTATAAAAGACCGGACAGCTAGCAGATAGTCCCTCTCTCCCTATCGTACTTGTTAAATACTACATGAACCCCTGTGTATACGTCGTTTACCTGTGACACAGACAAGACTACTAGCATTAATGGATAGATCGACCTAGTAGTTACCTTTAAGGGCCGGCTGCCTGCTTGCCTGTTGTATGTCGTAACCTTCTAAGACAAGAAATCGCGTGTCATAGTAGACAGCTACAACTACATAATACTAGCACATAATAAACGTCCGACCTATACAGGTATGTTCGTAGACCTGTTCTAGCTAAAGGATCCGGCTAGAAGAGCAGATGATGTTCATAGCATGACAGTAATCACAGCGATGCGTTCCGGCCTACAGGAAGGTACTCTGTAAGGTCGCCGCATCTACGGGCTTACTAGCGTCTACTATAGCATCTATGTTATGCTAATAGACGAATATGACACCTCCGGCTAATGTGACATGTACATTAACAACACTGCTGACTTTAAGACCTACAACTTCATATACATTGCGGACTAGGAGGAACAAGAGTCTAAGGTAGTAACTAAACATAAGCTATACCGCCTGAATATGGCTAAGGAGCGCGATATTGCGGCTACTAGTAAGGAAGGGCCGCTATCGCTTAAGCGTGGCGTCGCTAGTAGCTCTACTTAGGACTAATTAAGGAGAAACAAACGTAAACGATTATAACATACATAACGAATGCTATACTAGTAAGCTTGATAAAGGTAGCACGCTACAAGCTATAGCGTAAGCAATACTTAGTCGAGAGTACTAGAAGCATACTACTAGCAGGTTAAATGCTAGCCCTAGACCTGCGGACGTTATGATAAAACTACTAGCAGTAAATCACAAGAGACGCCTTGTAGTGCCACAGGTATACTACTAGTACTTTTGATCGCGGTCAGGTTAAGTATGCTGTTACCCTATCTCGCGGAAATACTAGTAGCAGATAGAAGGAGATGCTACGGGTATACCGCTAGCACCTTTAGTCGCGGCTAGGTCAAATGTGCTATTACCCTATCTCGCAGAAATACTAGCAGCAGATAGAAGGAAATGCTACGGGTATACTACTAGCACTTTTAGTTGCAGCTAGGCTAAGTGTGCTGTCGCCCTATCTAGCAGATCTAGTGACAGCAGATAGAAGGAGATACTACGGGTATACTGCTAGCACTTTTAGTCGCGGCTAGGTCGAGTGTGCTGTTACCCTATCTCGCGGATCTGGTAACAGCAGGTAGAGTAAGGTACTATGGGTATACCGCTAGCACTTTCGAACGCGGCTAGGGTAGATAGTTTATGCGGTCTGTCGCTAGCTCTAGCCTTAACTAATAGAGCGCATGGCATCGATGAATCTCATGAAGATTAGGAGGACGAGTTACCATGCAAGAAGGCTAAGGGTAACTCTAGTCAGCCGTTTAGCACATTTTGCCACGATCTAACAGGGTGCTAAGCGGCTAACTAGAGTTGCCCTTAGCCTTCTTGCATAGTGACTCGTCCTCCTAGTCTTCATGAGATTCATCGGAATCGAGGCGGGGCCGGAGGATCTACTACATGGTTGTAATATACAGTAATAGATAGACGTTATGCTAATGTCATGCTATTCGTAACCTACGCCTCTACCCCTAGGGCAAGGTACACTAGACCTAGGGCATCTAGTATTAGCGGCATCCCTTCTACTACCGCTTTAGTTCAAGGAGTATACCTTCATAGCGAGGTTAATATGCTTAGTCTCTATAAGGGCCTAATAGACTACAAAGTGTAGCCTAAGGACGTTGACATCTTACCTACAATTTCATAAGATGCTAAGAAGAGCAAGATCCTTTCGTATCGAGCTATGGCATACCTGCAGACAGTCAATAATTACTCGTCTTAGTAACCTTGAAGCCATAATATGCAGCTTGAGGGCGTCGACATCTTACCTGTAATTTCATGGGATGCTAAGAAGAGTAAGCTCCTATTAAGAAGGGTTTCCTAAGCTACAAACTACTAGTAGTTGCAAATTGCCGATAGTATTCTGGCGGCAGCATGTAGCTATATTAAGCTTATCGCAGCTAGCGCTGTATTAAACGTAGCCTGTACTCCTGCTTAGGGTGCAAAATTTAATATGAGGACAGCTTGCTAGCGATGCAATATTGCCGGAAAGACGATATAGATTAGTATGGCTGCTACGCTAGATTGTTAAGTAGCTAGTAATGCTTGTAGTTCATACGCTACTATTAATGCAGATAGTAGAGGGTATGTGCTAATAAACAAGCTCTCTAGTAAAAACCATATAAGCCCTTTAGAACGACTTGATACTAAGATTACCGAATACCCTAGACCTATACGCATGTCCCGCATTAACTAAAACAATAAAGCGCTAAAACAAATTGTCATCACGACCCTATGGCAGCATTCTGCCATCTATCTCTCTCTAATCTAACGCGTGTAAGGTCTATATAGAGCCTTTAGCGATCACTCTATCTGCTATCAAGGCCTCTACTATCTCTTCCTGCATTACAGCATCCTAGGACCGAGCATGGCGCTTAATCTCCTTAGCAAGCCATTTTAGCATCTTAGCCCTACACATAGCGGCACGACCCTCCTAAGGCACAAATCTTATCTTCTTCACTGTAGTAGGACGGTCCTCTACTAGCTCGGACTCTACGAGTACTCTAATCATGCGGTATATGTCTTCGTTCAAGCTAGCCTTAATGCTCTACGTAATGTCTCTAAGCCTAATGCTATACTACATAAGCGCATCTACAACAGACTACGTTAGGGCTAAACCCTCTATGCCTATAATGATGCTGTAGACATACTAGCCGTAGCTGGCACTACGGAAGAAGTTGATCATAGTCGGGCTAGAGCTAAAGTAGAAGGTATTCATGCTATATAACATGAAGATTACTTTGTCGTAAATCTGACAACACGACTATAGTAGTCGGAGGGCTCTTAGCACGTAGTTCTTCTAGCTAGCGCTAGTAGACTTGACGACTTAGCCACTTAGCTAACCCGTGCTGTAGTTAAACATGATGCTAATCAGGGTAGGCGACATAATGACTCCTTTGTAGATCTTGTTACAAAGCTTAGCTAGGAGCTAGAAAAACAACTAGTTAGCATATGTATGTATGATTAGTCAGAATCGCGGCTACTAACCTTGAGAAAGGGAAACTCGTGTTTAGCAATGACAGCTGCGAGCTTCTTTTCGACAGCAGGCACGTCGCTAAGAGGTAGATACTTAGTAAGTCCTTAAGAAAGTCATGATTTGCTGCCTGCTATAGCCGCAAGCAGGTCTTCTACCTACGTGCATAACTACTTATTAGTCATGCCGCAGGATTAGCAGTTAGTGCTACTAGCCGAAAGTCTCTTATTGCATGCACATCTCTCTGCTAGCTAGCGTCCATGCAGCTAGCTAGCTTATCTACCTTGCATATTTACTACTCTTTCTATAGAGCCTTCGCTACCTGTCGTTCTAGCGCACGTCTCTCTGTGCGCGACAATTCCTGTTTGACTTGATTAAGAGGTATCGTAGCCATAGGCTTAATGAGGAGAGTGTATAAGAGCTCGACCTAGAAACCCCTCTGCCTAGGAGTAGTACTACTAATCTTGCTATTAAGCTATTTATGCCGCGCTATGTCGACTTTGACCTCTAACGCTATGGTTAGATAGCTGACACAGGTTCTTGCTCGCTTGATGAATAAGCCGTAGAGAGCAGTTAACTAATCTGTCAGGTAGTAGGTTAGAAAGTCTGCGTAGAGGGATACCTTACTTGCTATACTAGGCTTGGCGAAGAAAGCAAGCATAGATCTCCGCGCCCTTGCTAATTCGTCCTAGCTAGTAATCATGGTATACTACGTGATTAGACAGTTAAAGCTAGGACTTAGTAGGGTAGGGTGCTAAACATTCTAGATGCGCGATAGTAACAAGGCCTAGTCTGTCATAGTGTACTCTTAATAGGCCATAGAAGTAGCCTCGCTTAGTTAGTGCAAAAGTAGCTGCCAGCTAGGAGCAGGCTCCTTCTAATCTAAGATCAGCTAGCCGTTGTTACTAACTAGCTCGCGTAGCTAGCGGATTAGCCCCGAATAGACCCGTAGCTCGAACATCTCTAGCACGCCCTTTGCAAATACTATCTAAAAGCTATTAGGGCATCTAGCAGCCTGCTTGATGCGGGCTGTAGGGGTGCGACTAAGCCTCGCCTAGATGAAGCGCTACGAGTCTACGCTTCCCTAGTAGTCCTGCATAGTACTAGAGATTAGTTAGTAACAGTATTGCCTCTAAGGCCTAGCTATAACACATACTCCTAGCTCTTATCTAGCATTTTAGCACAGAAGTCTAGGAAGTATACACTATCTAGCGTAGCTAGCTTTGCACTCGCTAGGAGGCTAATCAGGCTACTGCTATATGCGACGTCAAGTACCTTGTCCCTAGCTTGATGCTCTACCTAAGAGGCGTAGTTAACGAGATCCTCGTAGGCATCAAAGTCCGGATATGCCTTCTGTAGCGCGACGGCGGCTTCTAATGCCTAGACAGTATCGCGGACGTAGTTAGCCGCGAACTTAGCGTGCTTAGAACCTATACTAATCGCTAGCTCTAGGTCTAGGGTTAGATTAGTTAACATGGTAGGTTTAGAATCTACTAGCGCGTTAGTACATAGTCTCGTCATACAAGCATATAATGCTTACATGCTGTGGTGTTGTTAGTATGCTAGTATCTATATAGATGCCGAAGAAGAAGCCGAGTACTAGATAAGGTAGTTGTTTAAAAGAAAGAAATTTAAAGCACTAAGCTTCTTTTGTATTTTAGCAGCTGTAGGTCATGTGCTCTACATAGTCGCTAACCGTACACGTTACATCATCACATTATTAGCTTCTGCCTGAGAAATGACCAGAAATAGAAGGCACATGACGCTACTGCCTAAAAAATGGCTAGAAACAGAAGGCACGCGACGCTGTCACAGATTCGGTTAAATATCACATACTGCTGCCTAGGCACATAACTAAATGAAGAAGGCACGATATCAGGCAATTCTGCCTTAAAAGGCAGTAAAAAATGATCCTTATAGTTGCGACCTACTAACCTTATCTACTACTATACAGGGGCATTAGGAATAGTAGTAACTGTAACATAGTCATACTAATGCTAGCTTAACAGCAGCATGTGCACTTAGCAGATACAGCTACATAGGATAGATGTCGCCATAGTTGCTACTTCTTTGTTAAGAGCGCATAACTACCTACATGTAGTACATAGTAGCACGTAGCAGCTAACTAATCTAGACGGCAGTTACGACAGCCTCATGTGCGCTAGCTAGGTAGTAGCACGTGCACTTGGCAGCAAGAGATATCTTTATCTACTACTGCTCTTCTACTTTAACTCTTTACTAATTACATTAACTAACTTCGAAGACTTGCCTAATACACATAAGTAGTAGTAACATCAATTAACCCTCTGTCTTACTATTTAAGACTATGGCTAGCATAGTCGCTTAATGCGCTAATTATGGCATCGACAGCCCGCTCAAGAAGTGCCCATGTTAGGCAGTAGCCTACTATAGCAAGAATTGCTAGATAATCGACTAGCACGACAACTACAAGGACAGCTACGCTAAGCGGCTAACCTAGAATAGGAATTAGTATGCAGTTAACCCTAAGATATGACGACTAGTTACTAACTTCATGTTTACTAGACGCGTTAAAATCCTGCCGTTTAAGAAGATCTTTAAAGGGGAGGACATAGCGAGTCGCGCGACAAGGGAGCGGGCTAATAGTATACTACCCCTAATCACAAACAAGGTGTTCGAAGTACTACTTACTAGACCGCTAGGTACACATGAGCTTTTCTTTAGCAGGTTAATCGTCGTCAGTTATAATGGGACCCCTAACGCCCCTTAGATGAGTTTTAGGGGGGTCCGTGTGTTTAGGAGCAAAAGGAATAGGAAGGTCGTCTTCATTGTAATGAAGACAGAAGACGCTAATTAGTCAGGCTAAAAGAAGGTCAATGTCAAGTACAAGACAGAAGACTAGTACACCTAGGCATTCTACTAAGGCCTGTAGAATACCTACGACATAGAGCTATTATACGACGAGTTCTCTCCATGGTTTAGACAGCATCTACAGGGCGAGTTTAGCGATGTCGTCGTAGGAGCCCGCAATAACTTGGCTACTTTAAATGGCATAATGAACAAGCTGTTTATCGTCTAGTACTACGTGCAGAGGAACGAGATGCGCTAACAAGTGCATATGTACATCTCGACACACGTTTCTAAGGCTATAGTAGGCTAGCGAGCAGGCAGGCGTAGAGACATAGTAGTGTTCTAAACACCCTAGCCTTACTAAGTAATGCACGCAGAACATATAGGGTACAGGATATAGCACGCTTATACCGCGTAAGAGTAAATAGGTAGATAGCCTACGTAACATATGTCATGCGTATACCTTAACACCTTCGTAGCGAGTACAGGGTAGGGGCTACTAACTCGGGCGGGTTTTAACCTGTTACATGTTAGGCGGCTTTGTAACACTTTCGCTTTACATGCAGATCAAGATATCAGGAAACTACGAGTACGTACTTTAGTTAATCCTTGAAATTATAGGGCAAGCATGCGCGCTAGCCTTGCCAAGTAGCTTAGCTATCCCTATTTAGTCATGACCATGAAGAACAAGTCGCAGAACCTTAGGGTAGTAGGAAAGTACGCGGACACTCTACGCGCGCCGCTCGAAACAGCAGGAGCGCGCTCCTAGCGCGAGTCTCGCCACATTTTCATGCTAGTAGGCTAGCATAAGTGTAGTTAGCGCACATGCGTAACAGCCGCGTTATCTGTTATTACATTATTCGGTCCCCTTATAAGTTAACTAAAGGTAGGTACTCTACGCATGTAGTTCGAGTTACTAGCTTAATAGTTACGGTAGGTAACAGGGGGGCTGTTAGAGGGTATAAAAACCTCGTCGCTTTCCTAAACTTCCTGTTCTAAGACACTAACATTGACCTCTACTCCTATTTCGCTTAGCTTGCGCCTCGCCTTGTCTGCAGGTGTATACTAGAGCTTCTTCTTCTTCAATCAATCAATCAAGATCAATTAACCTGTCTTAGCTATAATAGCTTATATGCTGCAGACTAAGTTCGACGCTACTTGCTCTACCTGCGATCGTCGCTTGTGTCGACGATGCCTCGACAACCTTAGTAGCTAAGCTGCATACATCTCTCCTCCGCGTGTTAGTAAGGCGTCCCCTACCCGCGAGGTATGCTTGACTTATACTAACCGAAGCGTAGCCGAGATCTACGTTAGCGGATTCGATAAGGGTAGTGTCTACTACAATTATGTCAACTGTAATAGCAAGCATTAAAAATGCCAAGACCTCCCTGAAGAGGTGTATAGCGAGTATAACTAGCTCTGCCGTAACATCGATAACTTCTAGAGCGCGCATGACAAGGGGATTGCTAAAGGTACTCTGACTATAAACAGGCTACAGGCTAAGTACCGCGAGGTACTCGCCTACCTGCTTGGCGCCCTCTTGTACTTCACTGTAACTACTAACCGTTCTTATAGCAGTGTTCGCTTCGACTCTCTGCTAACAGGCGAAAACGTTTGTCTAGGTCTAATCGCAGACTTAGTCTAGAAGATCTTGAAGGTACTAACTGTTAGGGTCGAGACCTTTGCTATAGTACGTATATAGTATAGGTACCCGCTAAGTATGAATGCTAACTTTCTCCGCTAGGCTAACGTTAGCGTCGAGAAGTATCTGACTAGCCGTTAGCGTTAGTAACTCAGGGCCCTTGCCTCTATTAACGATGACTTCGAGACGCGGATAATCTACAAAAAGGTTATCAAGTAATTCACTGTTCCTGCCGTAAAGGCTACGCCCTAGCGCTAGACCGAGAGACAGCCTGCCTCTAAGCCGGTCCTAAGGACTAAGCCGTAAGTTACTTACTTGAATCCTGTCGCATGCGTATAGCTAACACATTGTAGCGCCGCTACCTACGCTGCCTCGACGCTACTGTCTAAGAAGAAGAAGAAGGCTAGAGCCGAAATTGAGGTTAGTAACAAGGAAGCCGAACCTTCCCTGCTTGCGATCCGCACTACGTCTATTAAGACGCTAAGGCATAAGCCTCTAGGCTAGATCTTTAAGGATAAGGAGGATGACGACGTCTAGGATACCTTTAGTCCTAACGTGATCCCTTCGCGCCATAGTGTCACTATACTAGTTACGCCTAAGGGGGACACTAAGTCCGATGATGTAGTCGACACTCGTGTTAAGAAGCGCAAGATGATCTCGAGGGCCGAGCGCGACAGCCGCAAGCGCGCCTAAGTCTCTTCGCCTTCTAATGCTAAGGATGAGGTAGTTATTACGACTAGGCGTAGTAAGGGTATTACTAGCTCTCTAGCTACTATAGGCTCTAAAGACGAGCTCCCTTGCAACCTACTAAAGAAGAAGATGCCGGCCTCTCTTTGTAGCGTTACTACTCCTGTTACTTATAGTCACTTCGGGGTGTTTAGTAGACCCCGTGTAGGTAGGTAGTCCCTAGCGGACCGTAACAAGAAAGACTCTCCTACTTCGGGTTTAGTCAGGAAGCCCCTAAATAGTAGTCGCTAAGCATTAGCTACGAAGCTAATCCGAGCATGTCTCTTGTTCTTCTTAGGTTTATTCTAGGTGTGCCTTTAGGCGTCAATAATATATGAGTAGGGCGTTTGCTTCTTGTTGTTACTTCGCGCGTTATACGCTACATACACATGTTAAGAATTCTGCTCTGAAACTCTTATCTTCTCACGAATCGACCTTCTTATGCCCTGCTTACGCCTCCTCCGCTCTTTAAACTTGCGAATAGCTTCTAGAGCGTTCTTGTAGTCTTTAGCTAGAACCTATTATGTGTACTTAGGTAGGTATCCTTTCTACTTTACTAGATAGTACGTTGCGCCTTTACGCTGTATACTGTCCTTAATACCCTTGACTTCCTACTCTTCGTTCTCTTCTGCTACTAGCACGGGTCCGCAGGCTCTTCGCCCTCGCGCTATACCTATAGTTCGAGTAGAGATACATAGAAGATGTCATGTACATAATATGACAATAGTAACGATAACTAGTACGCCTGCAAGCCTATCGCGTCGCGTGTCCGGAAGGGTCCGACGAACCTTAGCGTCATCTTCTTGCTTAGAAGTTTTAGCTTAAGATTCTTCGTTAACAGTAATACCTTCGTACTAACTACATACTACATCGGTTTAGCACAGGCGTTATTATGTTTAATCTAGGATTCTAAGGCCTTTTTCTAGTGTTCTATTAGCACCGAATGTACCTCGCGCATACGCCGCGCTAATTCTACAGCGGCTAGCACCCTCTCCTCAGAAGACTCGTCCTGAGGCAGTTCTAGGTGTATTTCTAGATTAAAGCCATAAAGAATCTGAAATAGCGACATGCGCATAGTAGCATGCATGCTATTATTAACTGCAAATTCCGCTATAGGAATTACGTTAGCCTAGGCATCCTAGTTCTTAGCGTAGTAGCACCGAAGGTACTACTCAAGAGTCTAGTTCATACGTTTAGTCTAACTATTAGTCTGTAGATAGAATGCTATACTTAGGCGGTACTTAACATGCGCCTTAAACATAAATTCTTGCTAGTATCTACTAGTAAAGACAGAACCTCGATCTGATAGGATACTTTAGGGGACACTTAAGCGCCATATAACTTCGTCGCGAAGTAGTCATGCAAGCTTGCCGCTTGTGCACCTTTTCGTACATAGGATGAAGACATTTATCTTAGAGTATTAGTCGACTAATACAAGGACAGTATTAACTACATTGCCTCTCTACTTTGCTAGTAGCAAATTAGTAATGAAATCTATGGTCAAGTCTTACTATAGTCTCTCTAGTAGTAGGAGCGCCTACGCATTGCTGTAGGGGTAATAGCGCCGAGATTTGCTAACCTAGCATGTCTAGCAGGATTTGACATAGTTAGAGACATCCTGTTCTAGCGTTAGCTACTAGTATTTACGTCCGAGAAGTGCGATTGTCTTCTCTGCGCTAAAATGGCCCGCAAGTTTATCGTCATAATCAGTCAAGCATCTTGCTAATAAGTAGTAGGGGGTAGCGGTTCTTCTAGGTTACTACGTTAAGGCCCCTATAGTTAACGCATAGGCAGAGCATGTTGTCCTTCTTTAGGACGAACATAACTAACACTCTAGCCTCGCTGTCGCTTCGTCAGATCCACGCGTTCCTTTGCGCCTTATAGAGGTAGTCTCGAAGTGTTTCGAGCTACGATTCCGACATAGGGTATAGAGGTTAATACAGAGGATTATAACCCTCCTTAAGGTTAATCGCATGTTCTGCGTCTAGGGCCTAGGCATAGGCCGTAGCCTCTACGTCGAAAATATCGGCGTATTCCTCTAACTTAGGTAGAAGGGTAACGTCTTCCTTGACATTCTGTATGTAGACTGCATACATGCATTAGACCTTCTTTATGTCCTTGTAGAAGCTATGTGCGTCACGCATCTATACCGTAGGAACTTCGCCTATAGAGCTGTAGAACTAGTTGTTAGTAGCTCTATTAACAACGACTCCCTGCTTGTAGCGCTAAGGGCGGCCGAGTAGGAGCTCCTTATTAGGAATGTCTTTAGCGTAGAAGACTTCGTTAGTCTTGCGTACTTCTCCTGAGGAGTCCGCGAGTTAGAGGCGCATGTTATACGCGCCTCGAGCCGCTACGCCTTCGCCCTAAAAGGACTTCATAGTAGGCAGCAGGGCTCCTAGGATTAGCTTCAAACCGAGCTGTACGACTACCCTCTAGGGTATCACGTTAACCTCCGCAAGGTCATCTAACATATAGTCTACTAGCTTAAGCGAGCTATTAACTCGGACCGTACCGGATAGGTGCTAGGCAGGCCACGAGTCTACACTATTAGTAACAGACAGCTTAGATACCCGCGGTAGCCATTCGGTTGTCTCGGGCTTGTCCTTCTTTCGCCTCCCCTCCGGGGAGGTTTCGGACACCTTGCTTACCTTCTTCCTATTACTTCGTTTAGGATAGCGAGCCGCCTAGTAGTCCCTTACTCCACAGATGTAGCAGCTACTCGGAGGCTTCTCGCTACTGTCTTTTAGCTTAGAGGGCTTGCTCCTCCGGAATGAACTACCGCGTTAGGCGTGACCCCTAGGGCGCTTGTAATAGCGGCCCTTTAGTAGGTCCTTAGGGCTTAGACGCTTATTGTCCTTACTGCCCGATTTTCCATTTCGCTTCAAGGTGATTTCCATACATGTTGCAAGGGACACGAGGTCTTGCCAAGTTATTAGAAGTTCATGAAAAGTCATGATTATATTCTGAAGATTGTCATCAAGTTTGACAAGCAAGTACCGCATGCGTTACGTCTTAGTATAGGGTAGCATCTGTCTCTTGAGTATAGCGAGGTAGGTAGCGAAGCTAGAGGTTATTTGTCCCTTCCCCTGCTTAGCCTTCTTGTACTTAACAGACATAGTAAGGGCGCGATTCCCTAGATCCTCGACCTAGTCGACATAGAACTAGCGAAAGTCCGCCTACGTATATGTTCTGTCATAGACCCGCATAAGGTCATACCGCTCATGCTAATTATTACGAGGTTCCTTATCCTCTTCGAGCTACATTATACTAAAGGCGACTCGTTTGCCCTCTATAGAATATCCGCGTAGGTTAAGCACAAAAACTGCCTTACACGCCTGCAAGAAAGTTCAAGCCTCCTTTAAGGTATCTCCCTTAAACGGCTTCAGGTTACATGCGTTGCGACTACCTCCTAGTTAGCCTACTATGGCCCCGAATTTAGGCACTAGGTTCGCAGGCACACGCGGAGGGTCTGCGCCTCCTAGTAAGTTGTCTTCGCGGGTCCCTAGCGTGAAATCTCGCTAGATTTCTTCGTCTACTAGTTTATTAGTACTACTTATAGCGACGTCTTTGTCGTCCTCGCTGTTATCGCTACTAGAAGTAGTGCGGCTCTAGCTCTAGTTTGCAAGGCGGTTTGCGACCTAATCGACAATCATGGCTACAAGGGCTAGGTCGATAGTCAGGGTTAGCTACTGTCCCTGTACGGGGGGTCTATTACCTTGTCCGCCGCGTAATTAGCCTCTAGCGGAACTGTCGCTCGATGTAGTGTCGCTTACAGGGGGTACTTCTACAGGCTAGTTACTCAGGCTAGCTTCGCCATCGCAGGCGCTTAGGATAGCGCTCGCTACGCGTTAGTTGCAAGTTCGTAGTACTCTAGACATATTGTAGTATTCTCTGCTAGACTGCAAAGCAGGGGGGAGAAAGCAGAACTAATATAGATGTATATGCTATATGATATAGAAATATCTCGCAGTGTAACAGAGTAATCCGACTTTTTAGTAGGTACAAGATAGCGCTGCTTTCTGCTTATCGCAGAGGTAGCGCTAAGGGTGCTTATAACCCCCGACGCTCCTTAATTAGGGAAAGCATGTCCGAGCCTAACCCCGTAGGGGTACTGTAGGGTTAGCGACGTAGGGGCGTCCTATGTCGACAACTAATCCCTCTCGGACGACATACGAGCTAACGTATGTACGAAGGACCCCCTTGCCATATGTGGCAGGGTTACTACATGCTAAGGGCGGGCATTAGAACCTATGCGGTTCTAATGGTCCCCTAGTATCAACCGTATCAAATTCACATGAGTAATAAAGATGGTTCTAGATAGTACCCTAGCCGAAACAAGGCATAGTCAATCTGTACGCTAAGGGGTACACCTTCTAGTACGACAGTCCTAAGGTAACAGGAGCTAGAAGAAGAAGAAGAAGGTTCGGACGATAACTACGAGCTTGTCGAAGCCGTTATTCCTGATTCCGAGGAAGACGAGAGCATAGAGCGATAGGCCATGCTGCCGCATGACATTAGACTCGATATTATCCGAATTATACAGAACTAGTAGGCTTAGGCTTGCCTATAGATTAATAGAGTATAACACGTTAACTAGCTTTAGTATGACGAACTAGCCGACTGTATACAACAACACCTAAGGAGACTACTAGTCGTAGCTTAACCTTACGCGCATTAGAAAGTTGTCTAAGAAATTGTACTGTTTAGGGTAGAGTTTACGCCCTAGGGAGGCTACCTAACCTACGAAGGTATTTAGATTCTACGAGCGCTACGACTCTAAGTCTACTACTTAAAGATAGAGTACGCAAGGAACGCGCAGGAATAGCGAGGCTAAGAGCGAGAACGACCTCTTAGGCTAGAAAACGGTAACGCTTAGAGAAGAAGCTAAGACTGTAAGATCCCTAAACTAGTCCGTGAAGACAGTTATTCGGGAAACGACGAGGTCCGCTAGAATTAGACCTACGGACAGACTAGACAGGGCTACAACGATGTGCCGCGATTAGGGCCAGATACGCGAACAACCTTAGAGTATAGGTACATATTAACGAGACACTAGCTAGGGCCTTAATAGATTCAGGATGTACTAGAATCTTCATGACGCCTAAGTTTGCCAGGACAGCTAGGATAAAGCTACAGGCAAAGACGAATACTTTCTCGCTATAAGCGATTAATAGAAAGCCGGTTATGTACAACTAAGGAGTAGTTGACGAAGAGACCGAGATAATGCCTCTGCGGATAGGACGCTACTAAGAGATAATCTAGTTCGACATCACGGAGTTACTAGGCTCGGATGTAGTACTAGGGTTACTATAGCTAAGAAACGCTAACCCCTATCTCGACTAGAAGAATGAGAGGATCTAGTTCCTAGAACTCTTAGAATCGATACCTCTACCTGTAGTGCACGATGTACTAGGCAAGATCGAAATATGTGCTATGACTTTAAGCGAGATAGTAGCTGCTATTAAGGATCTAGAATAGGAAGTGCATGTCCTATAGGTTAAAGCAACGTAATCAGAAGTCAAGGTCGAATTCATAGTTCCTAATAAGTATAAAGAGTTCGCTACTCTTTTCGAGGAAGAACCCGACTAAGAAGCTCTCTTAGAACACTAGGAGTAGGACTACAGGATACCCTTACTCCCTAGCAAGACACTAACGAAGCAATTAGTTCGCCTGTTGTTAGCGGCGAAACTAGAGATTCTCCGGAAATACCTTGAAGACAACCTCTAGAAAGGCTTCATCCGTGAGTCGTAGTCCCTAGCTAGATATCTAATCCTGTTTGTGCCTAAGGGGGAAGATAACTAGCGACTCTGCGTAGATTATCGTAGATTAAACGACATCATAATAAAGAATAGTTATCTGCTTCCTTTACTCTCGGAATTGCAGGACTACCTACAAGGAGCAATGTAGTTCTCGAAGTTCAACATACCTAGAGTGTATAACCGAATTCGAATTAAGGAAGGCGAAGAATAGAAGACTACGTTCTAAATTAGGTTCAGACACTACGAGTACATAGTTATGCTATTTAGGTTAACAAATGCCCTAGCTACATAGCAGGCATTTATTAACAATGTACTACAAGAGTACCTCAACGTCTTTGTAGTTGTATACCTAGATGACATCCTCGTCTACTCATAGACGATCGAAGAGCATAGGACTTACGTATGTAAGGTACTTTAGAAACTCTAGGATTACTAGTTAAAGGTTAAGCCTTAGAAGAGCGAGTTTCACAAGCAGGAAGTCTAATTCCTTGGCTACGTAGTAGCATAGAATAGAATCAAGATAGACACTAAGAAAGTCTAAGTCGTAAAAGAGTAGCCTACGCTAACTAATATTAAGGAAGTATAGTCCTTCCTTAGATTCGCTAACTTCTACTAAAGATTTGTAGCAACTATTCGAAGATTATAGCACTACTTACGACTCTTACTACGAAGGATACACTATTCGTGTAGGACGACGCCTAACAGAATGCCTTCAAGGAACTTAAGCGACAATTTACAGATTAGCCGATTTTACTTGTATTCGACCTAGATAAGCCTATTATAGTCGAAACAGATGCCTCTAACATAGTACTCAGGGCATGCTTAAGTTAACTAGGACCGAGTAGACGACTATAGCTAGTCGCCTACTACTCGAGGAAATTGTCTAGACCTGAACTCTGTTACGACGTCTACGACAAAGAACTTCTAGCCATAGTAGACACCTACAAGGCCTAGCGAGTCTACTTAGAAGGTTCTAAGCACTAGGTCACGGTCTATACAGACTATGAGAACTTGCGATACTTCATAACGACGAAAGAGTTAAACTAACGACAGGTTCGGTAGAGTAAGGAGCTCTCTAGTTTTAACTGCAAGATTGTCTATTACAAGGGGACCGATAACGCACGCGCCGATACACTTAGCCGCTAGACTAACTACATGAAGGGCGTGAAGCAGGAGAAACACGCTGTTCTCTAGGAAAATAGCGATAGCACGCTAGGAGTTAACTAACTCGTAGCTACGACTATCACATAGACTAGTAAATTTCAGGACGACCTAAAGAACGCGCTAGTCTACGACCTAACTGCACTCGCTGTCTGCGACGACATTAATAGACAGGAGGATTAGGAAGACGAAGATAGAATCCTTCTGTTTTAAGGATTAGTATACATGCTAACGTCTTTACGATCGGAGCTACTATGCCTCTAACATGACGTACCTTAGGCAGGACACCCAGGAGTGTCTAAAATGAAGCAAATTCTCTAACAAGAATATTACTTCCCTAGGATAGGCAAGGTAATCGAGGACTACGTCTTTTAATGTGTAACTTGCTAACAAAGTAAGCATGACTGTTACAAACTATATAGGCTACTACGACTACTTAAGGTACCTTAACGGCCATAGGAATCGCTCGCTATAGACTTTATTGTTAAACTACCATAGTCGAGAGAACCCGCCACTAATGAGTTCTTCGACAGGATCATGGTAGTAGTCGACTAATTCACTAAGTTTAGGAAGTTTATCCCTTACTGCGAAGACTTCAAGACTAAAGATATCGCACATGTTTTCATTAAATAGGTAGTAGTACTACATAGTATGCTACAGGACCTAGTAACAGATTAAGGATCCGTGTTTACCTCTAACTTCTAGAGAGCCCTAATAAGACAATTCTAGGTCAAACATCGACTAAGTACTTCCTTCTACCCTTAGACAGATAGACAGACAGAACGTCTAAATCAGACGTTAGAATAGTACCTTGGATCCTATGTGAATAGGGACTAGAACAACTAGGTAGAGTTGTTACTAATAGCATAGCTCGCTAGTAGAGTCGACAGGACTCTCGCCATTTCAGATGGCATATAGATTAGCTATAGAAGACATTCTAGACGTCTTAGCTAGTAATCCGAACCTAGTAGCACTTAGACGAGTAGAACATCTACGCTAACTACAAACAGAAGCACGACTTAACCTGCAGTTCTATTAGCAGAACATGGCATAGTACGCGAATCGTAAGAGAATTAAGGGACTAATTCTAAAGGAGGGAGACAAGGTATATCTCCTCTGCTGTCACATCAAATTAACAAGCCAAGTAAAAAACTAGACGCTATAAAACTAGGACTATTCAGGATCAAGGCTAAGAAAGGACCAGTTAATTTTGAGTTATAGCTACCTAAGCAGATAAGAGTATACCCTGTGTTCTATGTCTCTCTGCTAGAACAAGTAGTACTAGACGCTACACTGTAAACGGAACCCTTACTACTCGACCCTAAAGTAGAAGAACCTAAGTACACTGTCGAGAAGATCGTCGACACTCGCTAGCAGGACAGACAGCAAGAGTACTTAGTAAAATAGGAAGGATATAGGAGTACCGAGAACACCTAGGAACCCCTAGAACATCTGCGAAACTGTTAGCAAAAGATACGAAGTTTCGAGAAAGGAACGAACCTAGGAAGAAGATCCTAAGCCACGACTAGACTCCTGCGGGACGCTGTCAACTAGCTTAGCTACTACGCCATCTAGGAAACCCTAGTACGAGGTGTTAGCAAAACCTTCTATTACGCTCTATGTCGTAGGACTAAGAGCGAGACCTGCTAAAGGATCTAGGTTAAGAAGAAACCTAGCCTGCAAAAGAGCCTGTTCTTTGGCCTCATCCTCCCTGATCTTACGCTCCTTAAGAGCGTAACTATCCTCGACCTCCTAGTTGACTACGTCTAACTATTTCTGGAGACATATCTCCTTTACATGCGCCTCTATCATCTTCTGTAAAGCCTTAGCTAGGACTGCCTTCGCACGATTAAGATCAGTAATTAGTCTTTTCTGCTAATTACCTAACTTCTTCTATTTGACCTCTGTTACCTTCGCGTCGTAACTTCGACAGTTGCTAAAGTAACACTACAAACATTTCCCTAAGGAAATGTGTACCTAACAAACAAGCTTTCGTCTCGAAAACCAAGGCCCTAAGTAGACCGAGTAACTTGTGTTACTTAGCTTACTTACCTACTCGTCTGACTTGGCCTGCTTGTATGTACCCCCGAGAAACTCGGCCTCTCCTGAGCTACTCGTGTTGTAGACGCGAGTAGCTCATAGTGTAAGAGTACTACTAGTAAGTAACTTACTGCTAGTAGTATACTAGCGGCAAGTAGCTCGGGCACGCAAGCCGAGCTACTCGAATCAAACCAATTTGCATGCAATAGATGTTAAAGTCATGATTTTAGTTAATACTATACATCTCGTTATTGTCACACTATGCTCTTATACTAGACCTGACATACAACGCGAATTAAGCAGATTTGCTAACACTAAACACATATACAGCTTAAACGTAGCTCTTATGACACCTCTTGAATTCAAGCAAGCTGCTATATCTGACTTGCGCCTTACGCTCGAAGACCTTAATTAGTATAGCTAGTAACAAATGCATAGCTACTACACACTATCTACACATCCTATATCAGCCCTTATACATGAATCTTCTACTCGCCCTCATCCTCTATTCCGTTCTACTAGCTTACCTTTACTACTACCGACTTTCCTAAAGCGCTACTATTTCGCCCCTCCTGTAGCTTCTTGAAGGTCGCATCATTAAAGACCTTGTCGCTATAGCCCTTAATCTGCTCTGACAAGGTTAAGTCTATAAATGTAGTATGCTACTACAACTAACTATCCCTTAACTTAGAGTCATCGAGCGCATCCTCTACCTTCTCTACAACGTTCGACTAGTTGCTTATAAGATCATACTAATCGAGCAGAGCGCATGCTATACTATATCATAATCGTCAGCTAATGTATACTACGTAGCTACTAAACTACTACTAGTACCTCCTATTAATATTAAAGTGCTAGCGGTATGTTAGTAGCATAACGCTAGTATACTACTAGCACACTTACCTAGCATTTTTTGCCTCTGCCTCTAGCAAAGCTTGGCTCCTACTGTCGCCTTAGTCTTTGTCCTTCGCGGTTAAGCTTCGTGTCCTATAGCTATCGTCATTAACTACGCCGATGCGTAGAGTCAATAATCGTACTTACTGTGTGTTAGTAAGTCTTTGCGTTTCGCCTCTCGCTAGAGCCGCGCTAGCGTTTATCTGTTATTAGCACGGTTTAGTCGATACATGAGTCCTCTCGCCTATACCGCTTGTCTATACTAGTCACGATTAACCGCCTACTCCGTAGCTTAGGCCTCTTGCTACTTCCGCCTCGTTAGCAATAGCTAGCTCTCACGACGCGCCAAGGCTACTAACCTTTTATCTTGCGTGTGTCTAGGTCGGGGCTTATCGACTATAGTAGCTTTCATACTAGACAAGTACATGTTAGCAATCATGGCCGTAATGTTAGACGAGAAACTAACCTCGTTGTCACGACACTGTTGTGCAGGGTATCCCGCAATAATGGCTCCTCTAGTCCCTACATCGGCTAGTCGTTACCGTCATAATCGCTTGCCTTACTACTATAGTCACTAACATTTGCCCTTCCGCTATTATAGCTCTCGCTCCCTCTGTTAGTGTCCGCTTAAACATCTACTACATGCTTGCGAACGCCTACTATTAATGACATTAAGGCCTAGCTTGATCGTCGTGTCAGGCTAACACTACGCTAACCTAACAATTGCGTACGACCTAGCAGAAGTTAGCATAGGCCCTCTCGACGATGTCTCCCCTATACTATTCTCGCGTAGCGCCTTTCGCCTCCGCAAGTCCTTATATTCCCTCTCTAAGCCTGTTATGCCGCGATCCTTCTTGATAACTAGCGCTGCCTACACTAGTAGTACTGTCTTGCCTTCGTCCTCCCCCCCTAATATACGTGCCGTAATAGTCGCCATAATGACCTCCTGTCTGTTAGCATCGAGCTCTTCCTAATACTTCTTCTTCCCCTCGAAGATATCATCGATATCGACACCGCTAACTAGAACCTATCTCGTCTTGCTAGCCTTTGTCTTAAACTCCGAAGGGCCATTTCTAATCTAGGCTAGTAGGTATGTGATAGTAGCACACATGCTGTTTAACATGAAAGCGTTTACCTCGCGTGACTCTAAAGGATCCCATACTAGTTTCTAATTAAACTAGAAGAACGCCTTCTTCATACAAAAGATTACGAGCAGGCTTAGAAACCTCTAGTCCTGTGACATGTTAGCGCTTTCGACGACATCTAAGCCTTCTCTCCTTACCTCTTCTTCGTTCTCGCATTCGAATCTGCTTTCTATTAACATGTCCGCAGCCTAGTCCTTTAAACCCTGCTTATCGTCTACCTTGCCAGACTATGCGAGTATAGCTTCTCTGACCCTATTCGTGCAGTTGTTATGACACTAACGCAACCTCTGCCTTATCTACGCCCCTAACATTAGCACCTCCTCATAGGACCTACGCAGGTACTTATAGTATCTAAATCTACGTCGTCTAGCCTCGAGCTAACTTAACCTTTCATCCCTAGCATATCACGCGCCACGAGCTACTAGTTAATTGCAATATGCTTACAACTCGGCTAGTAAGTAGGAGCTATAGGGTATAGCACAGAAATGCCCTTCCGCCCTTGTAAAGCGTCTATCTACGAGAGTTCTTAGACTTTAACGAGCAAAGGCTTGATTAACTTGTCTTTATGTATAGGAGGGCTACTACGTATATCTTCGCTACTAGAGTAGTTGTATCCTTAGTCGGAGTTTGTAGTCTAGCTGCTACTATAGCCTCGACAGCTACTCGACTAGCTCCTAGACTGACTTTGACTACTACTATTACCCTAGCGGCTACGAGACTCGCTGTTGCGGTAGTTTTGACTGTTGCTGTCGCTCCTGTGATTAGTAGGTCGGCTATTATAATAGCCTCGACAGATGCTTAGCTGCTATGTCTTTACCCTGTCATTCTTAGGTTTGCTACTATCTTGTCGCGCGTCGCGAGATAATAACCGAAGCCTCTTATATAGCCGATTCCGCCTTAGTAGTAAGGATGACCGCTTATGCGTCTAGTCTCTTCGTGACTAGTACATCGTCGTCTGTATGCATGTTAGCATAGCCGCTATATGTAGGTAGCTTCTTACATTAGTCGCCTTTGTATAGGCTTTAGGCACTGTAAAATCCTTATGCTCCTAGTTAGCTATCTCCTTGTTACTGTTGTCTACACTATCGCCATTATTACTTAGCAGGTCTTCTAAATCATTCGCTAGATTGTAATTCGAACTGCCGCTAGATGACGCGGAACGTGACCTCTATTGTCTGTCTTTCTTCGAAGGCATAATCAAAGAAGGACGCGACTTAAAGGATCGGCAGAGAACAGAGTACGGTATATCCTTCTCGGTCATGTAGGTCTAGTAGCAGGTTAGTAAAGGATAATATCTATAGCATGTAAATATGCATATACTACGAGTTACTGTCTAATGTAGCTACGTGGCGTCTATTAATGCAGAAGAAGGAGGGGACGCGATGTTTATAGTATCTTGCGACGCGCAAGCGTCATCTAAATCCGGCTACCCCTGAAATTACGCTTCCCTATTAGCCGGCGGTACTTTTAGCTTGCTAGCGGTATGCTATTCAAATACCGCTAGTAGAACTAGCCTTAGTTAGCATTAATTTTTCAATGATAGCTAGTATAGGTACTACAAAACATCCGCGCTATATAGTACGTCCGCCTATACAACATAGCCTAACGGATGTAGTTACTCTGCGGTAGATCCTGCGTATATAGTAGTGAGATTCGTTCTGCATGCGAGAGAATATCCTGTACGTATTATTCTAAAGGCCTTCGAGCCACGTTTAAACCATAACAGCCATACTACCTTCATGTTAACCCTAGGTAATTGTCGACTTCTAGACTGTCCGCTGCTAATAGTTTGACGATATCTTGTATAGTAGATGCCGAAAACTAACCTCCCCTACTCGTGTCTACAACGCCTCTACTGTTACTAGGAATTTAAGTTGTAATTCCCTGCTACTACTAAAGAAGGCGCTCGTTTCCTAGAACATGCGCTCCTTCGCTGCTATCGACCGCGTAATTCGGCCAAGTAGGCTAAGCTGCTCTATCTGTTCTTCTAACATAGCGTACAGGCGTAGGTAATCGTCATGTCGAAGTATAAGGCCCGCTTCGATCGTACCTATGCTCTGCTGTTATAGCGCCTTAGGTTTGTGAATTGTGCCGCGCTAGGTCTTAGAGGTTCTTGTCAAGGAAACACGCACACTTATCGTTCGGGCTATGCCTATATCGTGTCTGTTTGAATTACAGATGTCAGGATTACTCGAAACACGCGTTGTTTATACTCGTTAGTCTCTTGGCTAACTTCAGATAAAAGATACAGCGGACCCTTCCGCGCTTTTTGCACCTTATTGCCATAGCTGTAGCCGTCGTATATGCGACGCCGCATTGTCTATCTTCTAGTCCGCTACGACACTATCTGTAGCAGGCATGATCTAGACGCTAGGGTCCTAATAATTATGGCACTTAAGACACGCATATAGGAACAGGATACTCGAGCCTATGCGCGCAAGGTAACTGTTTCCTTGCCTAACATGTACTGACTTTGACTAGTATCTCTAGTAGGTAGTAGAGAATAGTCACATCCTAGACAGATTTAACAAGATAGCTAGATTTATCAGGCTAGATTACAGGTCGAAAGATAAGGCCATGATTATAGGGGACTTCGTGACTACTAATCCTATTGTTAAAGGCTACTAAGACGACCCTTAGTTGCTTATATCGACTATGAACAAAATTAAGAGTAGCGTAAATCTTGCACCTGCTAACGCTATCACGATACTAGATGACAACTTAAAACAGTAGTCGACTAGGCAAGCCTGTAGTAGGGTTAGTCGCACTAGATTAATGCAGTTAGTACGATTAACAGAGGCAATGAGATTTTACTAGGTTACGCCATAGAGCTAATTCGGAGAGTAGACTATGAACTATTAGCAGACTAGTGACGACTTCATTAATACCATGCGCGATGATCAGGGCGAGTAGAGAGGCATAGGATCGTACGGGCTACACAGGCTAGCGTAAGATAACAGATTGACTAGGGTTTGACTGCAATCTTGTGATAGAGTAATGCTAGTAGTCGTGCGCGAGTAGTATCGTTTCAGATAGCGACTACACAAGTACCTCATCTAATAGAGTATATGCATAACACTAATCATCTCGTCCATTCGAATGTACTCGACGACTACTAAATGCTAGTAGTATACTAGCGGTACGTCTACTACTACTACGTCAAGGTCCGACCTATAGATCGCTACCACACGTTTTAAACCCTTACAATCGACAGACAACGACTGCTAGTAGTATACTAGCGGCACTCCTACTACGTCTACGCTACACATCTAAGCCGCTAGTAATAGAGGGTATAACTCTATGCATATGAATACTATACACTTTAGATTTATATATGAAACTACTCGAAATTCGGGATTCCCGGCCAAAATAGCGCTCGTACTGCCTGCGATCGACAGAATGAGCTAGCTAATATAACTGCTGCTAGTATACTCCTAGCACATCCATTTTCGTCTACTCTAGGCCCTCCTTTACTACTATACTCTAATAACACTCGATTCTTCTATTAACCTAAACACTAACCCTAACTACGCATAGCTAGCTAACAGGATAAACCGTCTAAGCAGCAATCAGCTACCCGCGCAGCACGCGCACCTTTCTAGGGGTCAGGTGTTTATAGTAATTAACGCGTCTATAAGTACCGTAGCCTTTATAACACACTATGTCGACAATGGCTTCACAGCGTATACTATACTATACAGGCTACGGCAAAGCATTAAAAGGTCATAGTAGTCATGCCTAGCATGTTCCTACCTACATGGCGGCGAAGTTTTAGCACTTCATTAATCAGAGCACTATAGATCTTAGACCTGACGAGAAATACGCGTCAGATTTAAACATCTCCTTAGACTTAAACGACAGAGTCGAAACGTAATTAGCAGACAATGTCCTCGCCTACAAGGAGGGGGCATTAGTCGACGATGCTACAAGAGTAGATAGGCAGTATGTTGCAAACGAGGAACTAGTCATAGTCGTCGAGCCTGTGTTTAATGAGGCTTACATGTAGGAGAAAGAGATGGCAGTGACAGCTAGGGCAATCGATAATGACAGTAGTAACATCGACGCGCTTAGTCTCTACGACGACCTAGCAGCATTCATAAGAGACGCCACATCTCTAGATGGACGATATAGAGACATGAATGGCAGCCAAACAGGTAGGCTACATGGCGTCATAAGCAAGCACAGCTCGGCTTTAATCTATATGCGCGCTAGTAGGCTGTTGTCTGCTAGGTGTAAGCAACTATACAAGTAGACACCTTTCGGCGTAGGTAGTCTCACGGCAGGCAGGCTAATCAAAGTGTACGTTAAGCCGCAATCCTACTAAGTTAGTAATAACCTTGACTAGGTCTAACGAACAGACAGATAAGGAACTAAACGAATAGGGCCATGCCTTCTTCTAAAGTAATGTAGATGTAGTATTCGCATACTAGCTCTCATACGAAGGCATTTCGAGCAACGCTATCGATCGGTTATTCAAGAATCCCTAGCTGCAGAAGATCCACGAACTGCTTAGCTTTCGGTTAGGCGTAGAGCTTAAGGACAAGATCCGAGAAGTAAGTGCCTGCTAACTACTATTCATTACAAAGTAGAGTATTACGAACATCGAATTAGAATCTCTATAGTCGACCTCTAGTGTTAAGACGGTGCCTCTAAGGCACTAGAAAGTCGAAGACGTTATGCGCTTTCTTATAGGGCACAAGGGTTTCAAGAATGATCTTATGTACGCGCCTTATCGCCTCGAGACTCTAGATAACCCGCCTAGGCGGATCTATTAGGACATGGCCTCTGTAGACTAGTAGTAGGACAAACAGAAAGAGCTTAGAATAGACAGAGCGACAATTGTGCTACTAATTCTTGCTAGTAACAAGACACAGGTTACTAATTATCAAGGTGACCTGATCGCATAGCTAGTATACTTGACGATTAGCAACCTGCCTAGATCGGTTCGTAACTCTAACTATTAACTAGGCAGCGTGCTCCTAGCGATGCTACTAGTAGTTAAAGGCGGGAAAGGAAGCATTAGGGACGAGCTATACTATCGCTACATGAAGACAATGTTCGACCCTATTACTAAGCTCGCTACAGGCGAGGGCCTCGATGTCTTGTATGCGGATAGCGAGACACAGCGATGTTTCCTAAATATCGCAGTATACGCGAGTAACTACTAAGAACAGGTAATAATTACAGGCGTGAAGAACAACTACTACTACACGATATATATAATCGATCTAGAAAAACGCGAAGACCTCGAAGTAGTTACGCTATAGCGGATACATAAGGACACGTAAATACAAATCATGCTCTAGCGAGCAGCAAAGAAGGACTAGGGCAGCTATGTACACGACCTACCGAACTTTGCATTTAGGCACCCTAGCCTAAATATCTACAAGACGCTAATAGTAGACGTGCTCTACTAACTCTTTAAGGGCGTATTAATGTACGTCATAGATTAGACGCAAGATTTGCTTAAGAGTCGACTACCTCTGTCTTCGAAGCGAGCTAGAGCGGCACTCCTACAAGCTAAGGGCTAGCATAAAGTAGCAAGAAAGAGTAACAAAGGCAAGACTATTGTAGATTATTAACTAGATGTCATTATTAACTGTCGCTTCGCGGCGGTGCCTGCATTTAGGAACCTCCGGGTGTTTAGCTAGATGTCCGTAGTAAGCTAATAGACAGGCTAGGAGTAGAATAGTATGCTGCGACAGTTGCTCCTAGTCTTCGTGCTACTATTAGAAGAGGCTAAGGCACATAGCACTATCCGGTTCTTACGGGCGATAGTAGACTTCTCTTAGTTAGCGTAATATCCTTCACATGATAGCGAAACACTCCGGTTTATAGTCCTCGCCCTGTTCTGATGTAACTAGTATAAAGAAGAGTTTAGGGAGTACCGCATAAGCAAAGGAGAGCTAAGAAAGAAGAAAGCACAGACAGAGCGAGCGGAGGAGCCTAAGACAGTAGACAATATGTGTAAACTATAAGGGCACTTTAATTTTCCTAAGTTTTATGCCCTTATATACTACGTAGACATGATACGGCTCTTCGGTAACGCGCTAGACCTCGACACTAGCTACTTCGAACACAAGCATGTCGAATACATCAAGAAGCTATTTAAATTAACTAACAAGAAGAACGGATAGGAGGACTAAATTATGGAGCACTTCTAGCGAAAGATTACTATGCTTACATTCTTTAATACTAGCCTAACGTTCTAGTAGCAGACTAAGGCCGAACGTTAAGAGGCTTAGGAGCGCGAAGTGCCTTAACCGACAGAGTAGAAGGATGTCGAAGCCTTCCTTAGCTAGCGAAGGCTAAGATCTAGCTAATCGTTACTAGGTAGAGACATATAGAGGATAGTTAGTAATGTAGTAGCATACATAGGGCTAGAGGTAGGGCCTTACTTCTGTCATGCTACTACAGTGTTTGTCAGAGAGTACTAGGCGTCGTCTAATACAACATCGATGTCGAATACAATGCGTCTTGATCCTGACAGGATCAAGGGAAGACTAGATTAGGTCGACAATTTAGATGTATCTTTCTATGCTAGTGTATAGTGCTAGAAGATGCATTATAAGGATCCTGACGATCTATCTGCAACTAAGCCGGACGTCGTTAGATGTACCCTAAACTAGCAAGGAATCCAGGACAATCGCTGTAACGACTAGCTCTAGGTCTAGGAGTACGAAGTGCCGCTAGTTGCGGACGAGACTACTAGCGTTAATAGACAAATCGACCTAGTCGTCGCCTTCGAGGGCTAGCTGCCTACTCGCCTGTTATATGTCGTAACCTTCTAAGACAAGAAATTACGCGTCATAGTAGACAGCTACAACTACATAATACTAGCACATAATAAACGTCCGACCTACACAGGTATGTTCGTAGACCTGTTCTAGCCGAAAGATTCGGCTAGAAGAGCAGACAATGTTCATGGCATAACAGTGATTATAGCAATGCGTTCTGGCCTACAGGAAGGTACTCTGCAAGGTCGCTACATCTACGGGCTTACTAGCGTCTACTATAGCATCTATGTTATGCTAACAGACGAATATGACACCTCCGGCTAATATGACATGTACATTAATAACACTGCTGACTTTAAGACCTACAACTTCATATATAATGCGGACTAGGAGGAACAAGAGTCTAGGGTAGCAACTAAACACAAGCTACATTACCTGAATACAGCTAAGGAGTACGATATTACGGCTACTAGCAAGGAAGGGCCGCTATCGCTCAAGCGTGGCGTCGCTAGTAGCTCTACTTAGGACTAATCGAGGAGAAACAAACGCAAACGATTATAACATGCGTAACGAATGCTATACTAGTAAGCTTAATGAAGGTAGCACGCTACAAGGAGGGCTCCTACTAGTAGCACGCAGTTCTTCTAGCTAGCGCTAGTAGACTTGACGACTTAGCTACTTAGCTGACCTGTGCCGTAGTTAAACATGATGCTAATCGGGGTAGGTGACATGATGACTCCTTTGTAGATCTTGTTGCGAAGCTCGGCTAGGAGCTAGAAACACAACTAGTTAGCATATGTATGTATGATTAGTTAGAATCGCGGCTACTAACCTTGAGAAAGGGAAACTCGTGTTTAGCGATGACGGCTGCGAGCTTCTTTTCGACAGCAGGCACGTCGCTAAGAGGTAGATGCTTAGTAAGTTCTCAAGAAAGTCATGAATTACTGCCTGCTACAGCTAGAAGCAGGTCTTCTACCTACGTGCATAACTACTTATTAGTCATGCCGCAGGATTGGCAGTTAGTGCTACTAGCCGAAAGTCTCTCATCGCATGCACATCTCTCTGCTAGCTAGCGTCTAGGCAGCTAGCTAGCTTATCTACCTCGCATATTTACTGCCCTTTCTGTAGAGCCTTCGCTACCTGTCGTTCTAGCGCACGTCTCTCTATACGCGACAATTCCCGTTTAACTTGATTAAGAGATATCGTAACCATGGGCTTAATGAGGAGAGTGTATAAGAGCTCGACCCGGAAACCCCTCTGCCTAGGAGTAGTCCTACCGATCTTGCCATTAAGCTATTCATGCCGCGCCATGTCGACTTTAACCTCTAACGCCGCGGTTAGATAGCTGACACGGGTTCTTGCTCGCTTGACGAATAAGCCGTAGAGAGCAGTTAACTGATCTGTCGGGTAGTAGGTCAGAAAGTCTACGTAGAGGGACACCTTACTTGCTACACTAGGCTTAGCGAAGAAAGCAAGTATAGATCTCCGCGCCCTCGCCAATTTGTCCTAGCTAGCGATCATGGTATACTGCGTGATTAGACGGTTAAAGCTAGGACTTAGTAGGGCAGGGTGCTAAACATTCTGAATGCGCGATAGCAACAAGGCCTAGTCTCTTATAGTATACTCTCGATAGGCTATAGAAGTAGCCTCGCTTAGTCGGTGCAAGAGTAGCTACTAGCTAGGAGTAGGCTCCTTCTAATCCAAGATCAGCTAGCCATTGTCACTAACTAGCTCGCGTAGCTAGCGGATTAGCCCCGAATAGACCTGTAGCTCGAACATCTCTAGCATGCCCTTTGCAAATACTATCTAAAAGCCGTTAGGGCATCTAGCAGCCTGCTTGATGCTAGCTGTAGGGGTGCGACTAAGCCTCGCCTAGATGAAGCGCTACGAGTCTACGCTTCCCTAGTAGTCCCGCATGGTACTAAAGATTAGTTAGTAACAGTATTGCCTCTAAGGCCTAGCTATAACACATACTACTAGCTCTTATCTAGCATCTTAGCACAGAAGTCTAGGAAGTATACACTATCTAGCGTAGCTAGCTTTGCACTCGCTAGGAGGCTAATCAGGCTACCGCTACATGCGACGTCGAGTACCTTGTGCCTAGCTCGATGCTCTACCTAAGGGGCGTAGTTAACAAGATCCTTGTAGGCATTAAAGTCCGGATATGCCTTCTGTAGCACAACAGCGGCTTCTGATGCCTAGACAGTATTGCGGACGTAGTTAGCCGCGAACTCGGCGTGCTTAGAACCTACACTAATCGCTAGCTCTAGGTCTAGGGTCGGATTCGTCGACATAGTAGGTTTAGATTCTACTAGCGCGTTAGTTTATAGTCTCGTCATACAAGCATATAATGCTTACATGCTATGGTGTTATTAGTGTGCTAGTATCTGTATAGATGCTAAAGAAGAAGCCGAGTACTAGATGAGGTAGTTGTTTAAAAGAAAGAAGTTTAGAGCACTAAGCTTCTTTTGTATTTTAGTAGCTATAGGTCATGTGCTCTGCATAGTCGCTAACCGCATACGTTATATCGTCACATTATTAGCTTCTGCCTGAAAAATGACTAGAAATAGAAGGCACATGACGCTACTACCTGAAAAATGGCTAGAAACAGAAGGCACGCGACGCTGTCACAGATTCGGTTAAATATTACACACTGCTGCCTAGGCACATGACTAAATGAAGAAGGCATAATATTAGGCGATTCTGCCTTAAAAGGCAGTAAAAAATGATCCTCGTGGTTGCAACCTACGGACCTTATCTACTACTATACAGAGGCATTAGGAATAGTAGCAACCGCGACATAGTTACACTGACGCTAGCTCGACGGCAGTATATGTACTTAGCAGACATAGCTACATAGGATAGATGTCGCCATGTTTGCTGCTTCTTTGTTAATAGTAATAAGTACCTACATGTAGCACATAGCGGCACGTAGCAGCTAACTAATCTAGACGGCAGTTACGAGGGCCTCATGTGCGCTAGCTAGGCGGTAGCACATGTACTTAGTAGCAAGAGATATCTATATCTACTACTACTCTTCTACTTTAACTCTTTACTAATTACATTAACTAACTTCGAAGACTTGCCTAATACATACAAGTAGTAGCAACATTAATTAACCCTCTATCTTACTATTCGAGATAATGGCTAGCATAGTCGCTTAATGCGCCAAGTATAGTATCGACAGCCCGCTCAAGATGTGCCTATGTTAGGCAGTAGCCTACTACAGCAAGAATTGCCAGATAATCGACTAGCATGATAACTACAAGGACAGCTACGCTAGGCGGCTAACCTAGAATAGGAATGAGTATGCAGTCAGTTAACCCTAAGATATGACGACTAGTCACTAACTTCATGTTTACTAGACGCGTCAAAATCCTGCCGTTTAAGAAGATCTTTGAAGGGGAGGACATAGCGAGTCACGTAACAAGGGAGTAGGCTAATAGTGTACTACCCCTAATTACAAACAAGGTGTTCAGAGTGCTACTTACTAGACTACTAGGTACACATGAGCTTTTCTTTAGCAGGTTAATTGTCGTCAGTTATAATGGGACCCCTAACGCCCCTTAGATGAGTTTTAGGGGGGTCCGTGTGTTTAGGAGCAAAAGGAATAGGAAGGTTGTCTTCATTGTAATGAAGACAGAAGACGCTAATTAGTCAGGCTAAAAGAAGGTCAATGTCGAGTACAAGACAGAAGACTAGTACACCTAGGCATTCTACTAAGGCCTGTAGAATACATACGACATAGAGCCATTATACGACGAGTTCTCTCTACAGTTTAGACAGCGTCTATAGGGCGAGTTCGGCGACGTCGTCATAGGAGCCCGCAACAACTTGGCTACTTTAAATGGCATAATAAACAAGCCGTTTATCGTCTAGTACTACGTGCAGAGGAACGAGATGCGCTAACAAGTGCATATGTACATCTCGACACATGTTTCTAAGGCTATAGTAGGCTAGCGAGCAGGCAGGCGTAGAGACATAGTAGTGTTCTAAACAGGGGTCTAGCTGTGTTTCCTGAAGTCTAGCAAGCTAGCGGAGATAGTATTACTTATAGTTTACTTGTTTCTTAGCTCCTGTGAGACTAGCATGCTAGTAAGAGCTGTAGTCCCTGCTAATTTGATACGGCAATAGCAGGTAGATATGATTCGACAGTAGCATATTTTAGTCGTAGTAGCTACTTAGCTGCTACTAACATAGTAGGCAGGTATGTATGTATTTACTAGAATTCAGATGACATTAATGTAGACCTCTGTAGTTTCGTGTACTCTAAGCAGTTCGTACTCTACATGACTGTTATAGCTACTCGGCTGCCTCGACTTTAGTTTCTAGTAGTTAAGAAGTATGAGGGAATGTTAGAGAGCGTAGAGGTCGAAGACAAGATTGTCGAATAGGTTGCGGACTAGATGCGCCTCTAAGTGTATGAGGAAAGGCATAGGAGGATGTAGACGACTTACAAGCTATAGCTGTTAACTATAGAAGGCTTCGGAGACAGCCTATAGCGTAGAGACAGCAGCGTAGTAGCTAGTATAGTAAATGAGCTGTGTAAGGGAGCAGTCTAAAGACAAGTTTCATTCTAACTACTGCATATCGCTAACACTTAGTAGTAATGCCTGTTGCCAGATTGCACGGCTAGGAGTAGGGCTAAGTAGACATACATGTCAGAGGAGCGTACGAGTGTAGGTAAGTAGCAATCGAGTAGAAAGCCGTTAAATAAGCACGCCTACAAGTAGGCATGAGTAGGAAGGCTAACGAGCCCGTGAATCAAGTGGCTAGGAGTAGGGCCGAGTAGGCTAAGCTAGTAAGATACTACTAGTATACTACTAGTACCTACTTAGCTAACTTAGCTCTACTTAGTCTACTCTTTGTACTTTATACTGCTTAGGGGTTAGGTTTTCGAGATGTTAACTCTTGACACTAAGTACAGGACTTTATGCTATCCTGGCCCTAACGATAGATTCAATTTACGCGGCGTTTACGTTTCTGCGTTAAAGGGGTGTTAGTGTCTAGGATGACACTAGGCAGTAATGTAGAAAGAGAAGACATCACAGCATAAAAGGAAATGATAAGAGAAACCCCGCACTAATAAGGTAGCTTAGGGACAAGCTAGACTAAGAGAGGGATAGTGTCATAAGTGTCAGGAGTACTATAAGTTATAGGATCATAAGTGTCCTAAGTACTATGAGTTATAGTATAGTCATAGGAGTACTATAAGTTATAAGCATAGTCATAGGAGAAAGGATCTGTCACGTGAGGACAGATCCCTAGATCTATAGGGTTAGTCTACAGATCTATAGGCCTATAGGAGAGAAGGGATCTGTTATAGGATAACAGACCCTTAGATCTATAGGGTTAGTCTACAGATCTATAGACATAGATCTATTAGGTCTGTTAACAGATCTAACAGAGCTACTCTGTCTCTCTAGTATATAGGGATAGCTTCAGGACAGGCAGTTAAGAGCTTCATGCTTAATTCTTAGTTAATCCTCTCTTACTTAGAGGAGAGAGTTACAAGGTTAATTGCTATTGTTAATATTCTTTATAGCTCTACAAGTCTAACACCTAATCCCTTTCCTACTATTAGTACCTACCCTTATAACAGTCCTACTCTACTACTCTGTTTAACAGAGTACTATAGAGTAACAGAGTACTTTGTAGTAGCTATCCCTACTTACTATGTAGACTTTAACTAGCTAAAGCTTAGCTCTAGAATATTCCGTAATACTATGTTAGGCATTAATCCTACTTAGATAACATATAAGCTAACATATATATGAAGGACCCCCTTACTATATAGTAGGGTTATTACATGCTAAGGGTAGGTATTAGAACCTATGCGGCTCCTATAGCCTCCTAGTATTAACTGTATTAGAGATCTATCTTACTAGGGCAGGTAGTAAGAACATTGTTAAGTCTATATAATAGTAACATTTATCCTATCTTACTTAGAGTAAGTAGATATTAGATAGTATAACTAGTTATACTTAGTAGGATTACTAGGTAGTAGTACTATACCCTTAATAGTAGTAGTTACTAGCTAGTAGCCTCCTTAAGCTGCTAGCTAATCAGGCAAAGCTACTAGATGTTAAAGGAGAGGCAATTGATAGATTTTCTAGCTATAGGATCTAGAGACTATTTATCCACTTGATAGGAGGTGCAGCCTACTTGGCGCCAGACCACGTGACCTTCCGTCACGTGCCACTGCCTCGTTCCTCACTTGACATAACAGACTCGACAGTGAGATTCTGCTTCAGGAGCCGTGTAGGAGACGGAATGAAAGGACCAGAACAAGGCTCGAAAGCTAAAGCAAGGAGAGGAGAAAGCTGCCGCAATGGATGGATAGCTGATAGTGCTGCGTTTCAGGGACGACGTGTTGGGACAAATTCGCACCGAGTGCTTGATCGCGCCGTCGCGAGACCGGTGAGCAAACTGACAGTCGAGCCCGACTTGTGACAGACGCGGCGAGTTGCGAATCCGATCGACGGCCGTACAATGCCGCCTGTATCCACAGCGTATCAAGAAGCGAAAGGCGAGCTCGCGGGAATTGGTCAGACGGTATCTGCAAACCAGGCAGGAAGACACAGGTCAAGAAGCGCGATGCCGAGCACCTGCTGACCAACGGATGATGCCCTCACATGTCGACAGCGTGGTAGACATAGAAACTCTGACGCTGTATTCAACGAGGCTAGAGGCCTTAGAGGAAGATTGTTTTTGTTCATCCCATCGACCTATACATTTGTATATGAGTTATCACCCGTACACCCCAACACCATGCGTTTCCGAATTCCTTAAGATCCGTCATTACCAATTGCCCTGCCCATCATCATTCTGATGCATTGCTTTCTGTCTCGCTCTCAACGCTTCCGCCAAGCCCCCAGCCAGACCGCCGTTTGGGGTGGACCTCCCACTTTCCCCACCAGCATTACCATTCGAGTATCCTGAGTCTCTCGCCAGAGCTGTAGGTGCAGGTTTCCTTCCAGCTGGGCGCTTGGCTGGAGGAGCTGGAGGGGTAGGCTTGGCTTTTGCGGCGGGGCCAGCACCATTAGCCACGCCGTTCGTGCGTGCTGCGGCGGGAGCTGGTGGCGGTGGCGGCCGTGAGACAGCGGCCGCAGCAGGCGGCGGCGCTTGCTTGACCTCTTCGAGATAAGCTGCGGGTACCCATCCGGAAGCAGAGTGGTCCAATCGGCGGCCGAGCCACCAACCTGTGTACACGTCAGTGCCGAGATCGCATCAAAATTGTGCGCAAAAGCCATTTACCATTGTTCTCTTTCTGTGTAATGACAAGAATCTCATCCTTCTTGAGACTGAGCTCGCCACTTGTTTGTCCCTGAAAGTCATAAAGAGCCTTGTAGGAATCCTTGGGTGGCTGGGCAGCCGCAGGCGGAGGGGGTGGTGGAGGGGCTCGCGCACTTCCCGTAGAAATGTTTCTGGCGTGTCCGGCACCATTCGACAGAGCAGCCATAGGTTGTGGTACAGCACTTGATTGGTGAGGATGTGCGGTTGGCTGTGGGACGACATGCGCGTTTGACCTCGTCGCCGACTGGCCAGGTAATGGTTGGGATTGCGGGATGGGCCGTCTTTGCGCAGCTTGTTGCGACAGCTTGCCTCCAGCACTTTTCTTGAGCAGCTTACCACTCGTAATAGCCTTTCCGGGCACACTCTTGCCTTTGGGAGTTCTATTGCTCACACTGTTTGGTGGCTCACCTGGTCCGGTATGAATCTGGCCCGACTTGTAGACATCGTCTCTCGGCACCTGCGGGTCCCTCACCGCCTTGACGGTCGCAAGCTTGCCGGGCTTCTTGTTGTATTGCACCGTGTCTCCGATTTGGATCTGCGTTTCGCCTCTGGTGATCTGCTTCAGCTGAGTGAAGAATTCGGTCTTGAAGATGCAGTTGACAAGCGGATCCGGCTCTTGTGGGCTGCCGGCGCCAAGAGCAAACCAGTCGTCCTTCAAGTTGCTAGCCGACACAAACTTGAGCGCACCCAGCGGAATGGTCCGGTCGGCAATGATTTGGAGTTGCTTATTGACAAGCGCCTGCTTGATCAAGTACACGTTCTTGCTTGTCAATACCAAGAAACGTGGTTCAGGCCTCGACGATCGACCGAGCTTCGACACCAAGACTTCGGCACGGCAAGAGAAGTACGTTCTCTCGCTGGAGCCAATGCCGGCGTTATTCCGCAGGAGCTCGCCAGTCCCCCCTCTGTTGTCCATGCCAAGATAGTCTCCCAAGAAGCGTCTGTACCCGATCAAAGAGAAGCGACGTCGCTCCTTCCTCCCAGCCAGGACCCTATGGCCTTCGTCACGCAAGACCATGTACGGCTCACCTCCGCTCACCTTGCGCCAGAACTTCTGGATGCGGATGGCACATTCTGTCCGATAGCGCAAATAGTTCCTCCACGCACGTTGAATGCGAATGGCCATATTGTGCCAATAGCGGTCTCTCATCGTCTCGAGTGCGAAGAGGGTCTCTGGAGTCTTGATGAACGCCTTTGTGACACCCATTTGCCATTCCTCCTTCGGTATGGACGTATCTTTGAGAATCTGCAGGACACCGCTGCGTGCATCTCCGGTCCACGTATACTCGCCAGCGTACGAGCATTTTGGCGACAGCAAGTAGAAACGCTCCACGAACTTCTCGAACGTCTGCCTGTAGGCAAACCCTGCGCGTCGAATGCGAACGTTCTCCTGCAGTCCAAGATACTTGATCTGGTGCAACACATTCTGATTGTTGTACTCCGTGGGCGACTTATTCTCATTGGGCTTGATCGTTCGAATGTATGACGGCGTGCACTTCATCAGCGTTGCTACGAGATCATTTGCTGATGCCTTGATCTTGTCACCTGCGGTGGGCGGTCTGCGTTTGTTGTCTTGGTCAACTTGCTCCGGGAATAGAGTGTGGACGAAGTCGTTGCTCGACTGCGCGACGAGGTTGAGAATGTCCTTCAGAAGCTGATCTTTATTCTTGTCTGTCATGCCCTGTACCGAGTAACCCACATCTCCGGCATAGTGCTTGATGACAAATTGTCCTTGTCTGGGTGCGAAATTTGGGTTGCTGCTCAATGCATTCAATCGCTGGACGAACGTCTGATCGGCAGCTGACGGGTCAGCGTGCGCAGTCGCACAGGCGTCATTCAGTGCAGCGAAGACACCCGGCGGCCGCTTCTCCTCGATGAGCTCACACACGACTTTGTTGTCAAAGTACTTGATTGGTGTCCACTGAATTTGCTCGCGCTCATACTCTTCCTGCTCGGTCTTCAAAGTGAGCTGAATAAAGATCTGCTGCAACTTCTCGTTGACGTAGTTGATGCATAGCTGCTCAAAGCTGTTGTTCTCGAAGATCTCGAACCCGTAAATATCCAGAATACCAATGCTATGGGACATGGGCGAGCGTGCCTGCAGCGATTGGTTTACGCGCTGGACGATCCAGTCGAACATGTTGTTGTAAATCGCCTTGGCAAGCGCATCCCGGACACTGCTCGCTTGTGCAATGTTCATGGGCGAGTCGTATACACTGCCACGCCTGCCACCTCTGCTTGTCTCAATAATGCGCGTTGTTACCGCTTTATTGACGTGTGCCGCCTCGACCTCAAGCAAATATGCCACGAAGTCGATCACGCTCGGATCTCTGACTGCAGCATTGCCTTGGTCATCCTCGGCAAATGTAATGTTGCCGATCCACAGGACTGCAGCCAGCATGCGGAATACCTCATCCTGCTCTTGCTGGCTCATCCCAATGACGCGCATGGCCTTCACAGTGTCCTTGAAGTCCGCGACATCGTCTATGCCTTGCACATCGTAGCATTTACTCTTACTGGTGTATAGATATGTCTTCGGCTCCTGCACACCGAAATTCTGCCGATGCGCCTGACTCGCTGCCTTTGTGAATTGGTAGAAGATATGGAAGTTTCGCTCATCCTTGATCTGCCCAACCACTCTGCTCTTCTCCAGCAAGTAGTTCTTGATGTTCGCACCCACCGGCTCGCCCTGCGCATTAAACTGAATCTCGAGGTACTTACCAAAGCGGGAAGAGTTGTTGTTTCGTAGCGTCTTGGCATTGCCAAAGGACTCGAGTAGCGGGTTGGTGGCCAGTACCATGTCCTTGATCTCCTGGATCGAGCTATTGCTGCCGCCCGATACGTTCGCGATGTACTGCATCAGCCGCTTGGCAGCTTCGGTCTTGCCGGCTCCCGATTCGCCCGAGATGATGACACACTGGTTCTCGTTGTATGCCTTCATGTTGTAGTACGCACTTTCCGCGATCGCAAAGACGTGTGGCGGCACCTCCAGTCTGTTCTTGCCTCGGTAGCTGTCCAGCACTCGGTCGGTGTAGATTCCCAGATCGCGGAACGGGTTGACGGAGACCAGCACGTGGCCGATGTAGGTGTAGATCTCGCCATTCTCGAACCGCTTCTTCAGGTTGTCGTTGATGGCCTCGTTACTGATCTTGCTAATGAGCGTCAGATCACTCACGCCGACCTCCTTCTTCTTGGTCGTCTCGTAGGCAGCTTTCCGGATCGCTGGCTGCCGTTCCCCCCCACCTCCACCTGCTTGCGGATGCGCCTGCGCAGCGTCCTTCTTCCGTCCCGCGCGTTTGGTCACGGCCATATTGTCGTATGAATATGCGGGTGGTGTGGTTAGGAGAGTCGCCCGTCCAAGGGGCCAGTCACGATTGCGCCGCCAGTCTGAAGTCGCGAGTCACCGTCGCACCTGCTCTTCTCGGATGGCACAACGTCTATATTACCTTACAGATCGGGGTAACAGTGCAACACCCGAATCGCAGGGGATGTTGGTGAGAAAAGTGGTCGCAATGCTGCCCAAGATGATAATCCCGACTCAACGAGGCGCATGCTGGCATGACATAATAACCTGAACGCCTTCCCCGCCAAGACTTCGGCTGGGATGCCCGAACTCAGCCTCGCCTAGAAATTGCTGCAACAGCAACACGCAATCACCTTCGCCATTCCAAACACAATCTCCAGGCATCCGCTTTTCGAGCCGCGCGGAAGCCCGTCGTGCTCCTCGTGCTCCTTGTAAGACGGCCATTATAAATCCCCCGCTTTCTGCAATGAATTACCAACCAAATGCTTTCTTTTACATTCACGATCATCACGAGCCACACCTGCTTTGAAAGATAGAAACACGCTACAATTCAATTTCGCTGGCTTGAAGCAGGTTTCCAAAATGGGTAGGAGCGTGGCACAGGCTCGCACGCCAGCTCTGCTCACCGTTGCTCGATACGCTGTGTATTGGCCAAGACAATTCGACACGACTGGCGGCACAGGTGTCCATGACGGGCGGTATGTATGCCAGAATAGAAAAGGCTGTATGGTGGATCAACGACGAGTTTTGTGCGGGCGACGGTGATTTTCTCTTCCATTTCTGCTGTCTGCAACTTCAGCGAGTTGAAGACTTTCCCTTCACATTCATTTTGACATGTCGTGGTGTACGAACGCATGAAGATGTTCTCATGACACTGGCCTGGGGTACGTCTGTCTTGCAGAAATTCTATATCTTGTACTTCCAATCGAGTCTTATTTCTTGCAGATCATGAATCTATGTACGTATGACGTTGGCTCCGCATATTTGGAAGGAGTGCTGAGCACGCTGCCGAGACGGCCAAGGAAGTGCAGCTACATGTAGACTTGGTTGCGAACAGCGCGCTCGGAGTGTCTGAACCAGACTCGGGCTGGCGAATTGCTGTGCGCGCTTTCGCACGCTGCCCGCGAGTTCTGGCGGCCTTCACTTCGCTCGAGTTAGCCTGTATGTCTCTGCCATGGCCTCAGTTTCATGCACAAAGATGCTCACTCGTCGGAAGTCAATGGAGCACAAACGGCCTGCGTATGGCCAATAGTTGTTTCTATGCCTCGATGCTTCACAAGCACCAGCATTTTCGGGGCTGGCTCGTAGAAGCCATGGCGAGAAAGTGTATAACGTGTTGAGCACGTCCTGATAGCACGCCCCAGTGAAGTTCCGGCAATCCGGGCCTGTATTTCGCCAAGTATGAGCGTACGAAGTATGGAGCGACGGCACTTACTGACACTTATTATCTCTCGCGAGCATGCACCAGGATGACGGAATTGGGTTGGAACTGACTGACGCCCGCTCCGAACTCAGCTTATGTGCATACTACGTTTCCAACTTATCCGCACCGTCTTATCTACCACCTAGACTCGGTATATTGTTATCGTTCCACAGCGTCTCGTTGAGCATCCAGAATCCGCCCGCTTTCTCAAAAGCAGCCTCAAATCCGACCAACTCTTTGGTTCCACTGTCGCCAATGGGACGCGGAACTACCTCATCCATATCTGTACACTGTGAGCCGTGCTCCAGCCCCTCCTCAGAAGCATAATCGCCACTGTCATACTTGATATGCACTTTCTCAGTCACGGCACTGATCTGTAGGTCAAAAGTCAGCCGAAGATCTTCAGATGAAGCCGTCTACCGAACTCACCACACTAGCCTTGCTGCTGACCTTATACGCACTAAAAAAACCACCATGCTCACGCATGTGAATGATTCGCGCATTATCAAGCGTCTTCAACAGACCACCATGAACAAACTGGATCGGCGCATCTACTCCGTCAGGATGATGCTGACCGAACGAATGACCGCAGTACGTGCTCTTCGCGCCACCTTGGTACTTCGACATTGACTCATCGAGCTCGCTCGGTGGCATCTCACGCGGAAAGTCAGGCTCGCCCTTGGGTCGACCAACGTAACCCACGCTGGTGAGCCACTTGGCAGGACGGCCGTACGGCGTCTTGAGAGCATGCCAGGCAAATCGGAAGCAGTCCTTGTCACCTAGCAAAAATTTCTGATAGTAGTCCTGGTGACCGAACCATGCGGCAAGTTGCAAATGATACCAAAACCGCCTTTTATCAACCAGCAGCTGTCCACTCTCCTGCTCATACTCGTCCGGCTTGCATGGAGTGTTAGTGATAGCCCACATTGGATTCTCCTTCCTCGTGCGTGCGATGTCAGGCCAGAAGACAGTGCCGAATGTTTTATATGTGTTTGATGACCACAGAGCCGCAGGATCGGACACTGGCACGTTGTCCGAGTCCATGAGCAGCGGCTCCGCAAAGCGTGAGTTGAGCAAAGACGCAGTCTTGACATTGTAGTTTATCCAGAAGTTTTCGTGTTTGGTGCTAAGAATGACATCCGGCCCATTCAAGTCGTTGAAGAAGATGTTGGGATACATCCCTCGAAGATCGGTACGGTTGTACGCACTCAACTCCTCGTCTCCGAAGTAGTGTACCTCCACTGGCACTTTACTCTGCAAGTGCGCCAGCATCCTCAATAGCACCTGCAGTCTGAGCAATGATCTCTCATTACCTGCGCAAACGACAATGCCCTTGCCCTGAAAGTTTCGAGCTACGGTCTCATATGGAGTGAGTCCATTCATGATGAAGTCATGCCATTCCTTCTGATGCGCCGCAATTTCAGCGTCGGTTCTGTCTTGCAGGACCCAGTCTGCATCATCACCAAATTGAAAGTCAACATTCTTGATCTCAGTCCAATGACACGTAGCTTTCGTGTCCTTGACAGACATTGGCTGCTCCTCCGCGATTCGCTTGAAGTGCTCTAGGTAGCTATCAGCATGCTGCGATTGAGCCTGCTGGGCCTCATGCCAAGCCGACTGCTCCTTTGTAGGCTGATCTGGAAATTTGTCCGCGTCTTGCGCGTTAGGCCGTGTGTCTAGGACAATGTCTGGCCTGGCAGGGTTTGCGACCACGTTCGGCACCTCCATATGTTGCCTTCCATCCCCGGCAACGCCAGTGACCACATTCTCCGTTTTCGGGCCGGTGGCGGGCGGGCTGAGTGTGCCAAATCGCGGGATCGATATGTTATCCGGAGTGCCAGTGTGCCACACGAGCAGAATGAGAAACACAGCTGCTACAGCTATCCATCTTACAGCTGGTCGTCCAAGCTGTGCGATCATTGTGGGATGTGGAGTTTTATCTGAGACGTAGTTTCGCGAGTCACCGTCTCATTGCCGCCGGATTGCCCCTGCGCAAAGACACATCAGATGAAGTAAAAGTGATTCTTCAGATTTGCAGATGTCATTAGAAGAATCAAGAAGGCGCCCGCCTCGAATCCCGAAGTGAGCTAACTGCGAACTCAAAAGCATGTGGTCGACGCCGAGGTGAACCATCTATGGTACTCGCGCCACCGCCGCCCCTTGCAGCGGAGCAGGGATGAGACAAGCTTTGCTTGACCGACCAATATCACTATGGTCGTATGCGCTTCCTCCAGAAAAATCCTTTGTCGTGACGACGACCACTATTCCGCAGGCATGCCCCGACCAAGGAAGCCGACTTCGTGAAACTTCGCTCATTGCATCTTTCGAGGCGTGTGGCTGGTGCAGCCATAAATGCTTTGAGTTCGCCTTTGCAGGACCGAGCCGTTTTCACGTGCAACAGCGGAAGTCAGCGACCACGTAATTTCGCGACCCGCTCTTAAGAAAGCGGCAGCGGGAGTTGTGACCGCGGGCAAGTTGGTACTGGGGAGGCTCCCTGCAAATGAAACATCCTGAACAGATGGGCTCTGCAGCAACGCCGGCGCTGTCAGCAATTTGGAAAGTGTACTGAGAAGGGACTCATCCGTCCCCGTCATGAACTACATACATGAGCCAACTAGGGTCGCTCGAGTCTACGCTGCATCTCAAGAAAATAACATCACACTGAGTTTCCCTGAAACCCTGCTCAAAACGAACGCCATGCATGCCTGACCGGATTCTACTTCCTTCCATACCATCTAGGAGCTAGTCGAGCACTAGCTCAGCATCATCTTGATGCCAGAAGACGTCTGTCCTTCAGCGACAGGTGCCACAATCAATTGCCCCAATACTTGTACAGACAGTAGTCGACCTCCCTCACAGCAGCTCTCGTCTAACAATACGGATTTTCCGAGATCCATGATTGTTGCAACCTTGCGACCTCAACTCGAATCGATGACTCCAATGCCACCATGTCATGCAGGATCGGCTGCGTAGGACCCGGACAGCACGCCATGTTTGTAGCGATCTTGGATGACGCCATTTTCAACGCCCGCGCATGACAGCGTACCTGCTACACCGTATCGGTGATAACATTGCCACGCACGCTCAAGTTTGCTGACCCGTAGTGATCTTGCAATACGAGATTAAAATCTTGGAGCTAGACGTTCTTGACTGTCTTGCTAATGATCTGCTAGAATGCATCCATTTCGGCTAGGCGATAGTGCTCGTAGCGACGTGAGATGCCACAGAACATAGGCCCTGCCAATGTTACTTACGAAGTACGGGAGCCAGCGACTACTAATTACTGTCTTATGTCTCTGCCCCTAATCTAGCTTACCTCCGCTTGAATAGCTTTGCAAGTCTCGGTTAGGGCAAACATCTTCAACATTACTGTCGCGGGTCGTAGATAATACCGTTTCTTCAGGTACTTCTTGTTATGCCGCCGCGACATATTCTCGCCTAGAATTAACACGCGCAGATCCCTAGGACGCCTTATCACAAATCATTTTGTTATGTTATAGGACTAACTTATAGATAGCGTTCTGCCATTCAGGCAGGAGCTTAAACAACTCCATGTTAACTCTAGCTTGCTCTGTCCTATCAACTAATAGTGCCAATGTTAATGTTCTGTCTAAGTCTAAGTGTCGCGAATGTAGCAAAAGTAGCAAAGTTTGCAAGAGTGCGGAATGTGCCCGCCCTAGCTATTACATGCTGATTAATGGTTTGAGTTTAGCTAGTCAGCTAGCTATTCTCAAGACGTCACTTCCTTTTTTGAGAAAAGCTAGCTGATCGCAGTCACGCTTATTATGGGATGATCCTTCTACAATTGGACAATTAGGTCCTCTAGAAAGGTGCCGAATGAATAGAAAACGACAAGGCCATTAGCAGTACAGAGCATAGGACTCGTCACTCCTAGTGCACAAGTTCTTGACTCCTAGTCGTAGAGGTTCGTTGAGCATCATGTCATTGGCGTGAGAGAAGCAGTAGCCCGGGTACTCAATGCTAGGATATGTGCATGTGCATCGGAGATAATGCTTGGAAAGTAAGCCTCGGACTTTGTTATCACAGTAGAGAAGAATTTTTGAGGGATCAGTTGTTCTGAGAGACGAGTGCCTACATGGACTATCTTTGGTAATGCGTCTAGCATAGTTTGCTACGGACCTCGAGAATACGCAAACACAAAGCAGAAAGGGCTACTCTGACTGTAGCTTCCATGAGTGTCCTCCACCGCGGGAGCACTAACTGATTTCTACGGGAATATCGCGGACTGATCCAACTCCTTGTTCTGCTTGAGCCTAGACACCAGACGTGAAGCCGCCTTCGGGTGGACAGACCTCGACAACAGCAGCTCGCGATTCGAGATACTCGCACTTGACCGAAGTTTGCCTGCATGTTCGATATCTGATCTCACCATTTGAAACCTGCACCTTACCTACTCAGCCAGTGGTCTACCTTCGAACCCGGCATAATCTACCCCATTACCCCCATACTCCATACAATGTACCGAAAGAAAATCTCAGGAAATTCCGAGTGCATAGGCTCCAAATGCTGCGTCCGCGTTATCAAAACCCGGCACGAATCACCGAATGCAGCCATGTCAAGCGCAACGGGAATCAACGGCCTCGCTAGGTATCTCAGATCTGCCGTGACTTCAAATGATGGTCAGTAAAACGGCGGACCTGGTCGATCATGCCATGTAGCCGACACAGAGCTCACGACAGAGCTCCGCTAAGTCAGGTGTAGCCTTATGGGCAGCCAACTGAGGAGCTTAAAATCAACCACTGGCTTCTCACACGGCGTTGCGTACATAAATCGAACATTTAATCGAAGCGCAACATCTCGTCTGCCTAATTTCGTCGGCGCAGCTGCTCCATCGTCTCCATACAGCCATCCTGTTTACTGCTGGAACGCAAGGCTTAGAGCGCCCAATCACGACCAAGTCCTGGCGGTGCGCGAACGCTTGCATCTTAATACTGACACGCGTGAGCCGCACACTCCCGTTGTTCTCACTGACGATCTTCCGCAACACGTCGGGCAGGAGGAGCCGATCTTCGGTCGGACAATCATACATGCCGGATGAGATTATTGCTGCCGTAGAAGTGAGGCGACGCCTCTGCTCTGATCGACTTGCATACTTTCACCAACATCGCAACCTCCATCCAACTCCATTTGGGGCCAGATTTTCAGAACATTTCTCTGAGTTCGCTACTACCATGACGTCCTGCACAGGTGCTGAGTCTCGTGGCTGTACCAGGCCCAAAATTGTGAAGATCTTGCGAGCTCATCATGCTAACTGTGTTATTAGGGCGGATTGGAACGAGCTTTGCGATGAGCAACAAACCAATCGTAGACTAATTGCGAATTCTTGTTGATCTTGGCATTCGACGGAGCTCTCTGCGTCTTTGCATCTTGGATGAGGCGAGAGAGCGTTGCCTATAGTGGGATTTCGAGGCTAAGCGAGACGGTAATCCGGGGCAGTGCATCAGGCCGCAGGGCACGCTCCAGGCACCCACCTCAGTAGGCAAGTCTGAATGCAACTGCATTCAGTTATTCAGTGGCGCGAACGCACGCCATTCAGGTGCCATAATCGTTGATGTGTCAGGAGGCAAACGCCTACCTTTTCCCATCTAGCCATACTGAGAGACTACCTTAACTGATCAACAATTCCTACCAACGCCTCGCTGAAATACACGCTGTGATCACACACTCGTCTCATCCAACATCCCTGAGACTTCAAAGGCACCGGCCTGCTCTTGCACCGCAAGCCAACAGCTCAAGAAAACTTCCACCTGTTACCGCAGTTAACACATTCGCAGAACGTGGTCATCGGCTCATCGGCGGACCGCGTCTGAGCTTGTGAGTAGGCGACCTTGCTCTGCTTGCACTTGCCGCAGGTCATCCTGTAATATCTATCAGCATGTGTTTTACTGAACGCAAAGAAGACCTCACACCGCACTCATGCGAGCCAACGCGGACTCGTGTGGGTGCGATATGAGGTCTTTGCAGATGCCATAAGCTGTTCAGCGTCAAAGGGCATACATACGTCGTGCTGATGGCCCTCTCCTCCTGTGCCGTCATGGCCACACGCATGTTCTCCTCTTGCAGCTTTTCCTCCTCCTTCCTCTTCTCCGGATGCTTGAGCTCCTCGTCCGTCATCTTGACAAACTTGCCTGGCGCGATCTTGCCTGAAAAGACATCTCTCCTCAGATCCACATTCGGCCTGAGTTTGAGATTGAGGAAGAGGGACCGCATCTTCTCCTTGTACGCCATGCTCGTCTCCTGCTTGTGGTCCTCAAACGCGGCAACCTCGACCCGACGCGCAACAGCCAGAATGTCCTCAGGAGCCTCATCGGACATGAACGCAAGACCGTTGTAGATGAGCTCGACGCATCCATCACGACCTTGGTCGCCTAAAACTTTGCAATTGATCTGATCCGCCTTGGCATTCCTCTTCTCCGGCGCGACAGTCGACTTGCGCTTAACATTCTCCGTCTTTACGCCTTCCATCTTTACGCCTTCCGTCTTTACGCCTTCCGTCTTGCCGCCAGGAGCTGGGGATGATGTGCTCGGCCTTGCGCCGTTCGCGAGCCTCGCAGCCGGCGCGGGCGACCCAGTCTTCGCCTTTTTGCTCTTGTTGACGTCCTGCTTCCACTTGTTGATCAGGTGCCCAGACAGTTGTGCTACTTTTGGGTCTTTGTTCTGGCGTAGTCTGTTGACGGCGACACCGATTTTGGACTGGCGTAGGAGGTCTTCGGTGGCGGAGAACTTCTGTAGTGGAGAGAGGAGCTGAAGTAGGTTGGTGGAGGATTCGTCAGAGGCCTTTATCAATTGTCGCCCTAGCTCTGTGAGCTGTTTCGCATCCATCATGTCTGGCATGTTGAACTGTCACTGGAAACGGCAGACAGTCAGTAGATCGATGGTGGGCAGCGTCGTGATGGCACGAGAAGAAGCAGGGTCTGTGGCAACTCGGCGAAGGCGAAGGCAAGAAGGAATGTGCGAGTGTTTGTCGGGCAAAGGATGGCAAGTAGAAAGGAGAATATGAAAGTGAGCATGTGCATCAATTGTAGCGAGTACATGTACATGTGACTTAGTAAAGATGCGCGCACAGACCAAGATGCGATTCGGCTTTCGGGCATAGCAGGTGTTTACAGTTTGGCGTTCTCTGCCACAAAGATGAATGCAGAAAGAGCACTCCAGAGATTCACGAGATCATTATTACTGAGGGAAATAGCGGGACCATCGAGGGGTGTCTTCCTACAACATAGCCGTAGACAACACCTGTCTGCCGTGAGCCAAAAAAACAGCTTCTGCACATCACAACGTCTCCACGCGAAGAAAAGCGGCAAGCAAGCACGTGAGGAGAAACAATCGTCAGGCAGCTCTAGCAAAGCCAATGCAGCTTCCGACGACCCCTTCGACTTCTCAGCGCTAGAGACAGACATCGCGACTGCTATCGAGCGTCTCAAAAATGACCTCTCCAAGCTACGAGCAGGAGGCCGCTTCAACTCGGAAGTGCTGGAGAACCTCCGCGTACAGCCAGACAAGAATAGCAAGCAAACAGTGAAGCTCAACGACCTGGCACAAGTCATACCAAAAGGTCGAACGGTCCAAATCCTCGTCGGCGAGAAAGAGGTCCGCGCCCACAACAGACCCTAGCATTCGCCGTGTTACTAACATGTATACACAGCACCTCAAACCCGTCTCCTCCTCCATTCAATCCTCAAACCTCTCCCTAACACCCCTGCCGGACCCCACAGGCGCCAATCCCCTCCTTATCATCAACATTCCGCCTCCAACCGCTGAGTCGCGAAAAGCTGCCGTCAATGAGGCGAGCAAAGCCGGCGAGAAGGCAGGCACGAGTGTCCGGGATGCACGAGGGAAGCAGCAGAAGAAACTTCGGGCGCTGCAGTTGGGGAGGACAGTCAGGCCGGATGATCTGAAGAAGGCGGGGGCACAAATGGAGAAGGTGGTTGAAAAAGGGGCGGCCGAGGTGAAGAAGATTGTGGACAATGCGAGGAAGGTCTTGGAGAGTGGGTGAGACCAGACGACCGTGGTAGATCATGCCACTTTAGGCTGTACTCGGGCCCAAAATCCTACCTCCGCGTCTGCCTGAGACTGAGATTGTCGTCCAGAGTCCTCTGAACCACGGCGGACCATCGCCTTCAGCTTATTCTGATACAGCGAATGAGCACCAGAAAGCTCCCCTCCTTTTACAGGCTCCATAACAGTAAGGCACCTTCCAATGCTCCCATCACCTCATGATGAAGACACTTCCCTTCGCCAGCCCAATGCAAGTCATCATTTTCGTCAAAATCATGTGGTATCATCGCATTGCCTGGCCGTTCAAGTGCGTCAAATGCCGCTAATTCGGCCAGTACTGTCGATCTCAAAGATCATTGTATCCCAGCAGAGTCTTGCGCCCACCTCTATCCGCGACTGCCCATGTCCACGCCCGGCCGGCCTCGCCTCCGAAGAGCGATTCTGGCGCCGAAGACTTCTCCAGCATTCCATCCTTCTCCATCGACTTCATCTCGTGGCCAGTGGTGTAGGTCAGGAAGTGTTCGAACTCTTTATCTTCGAGAGCGAGAGCGTTGCCAGAGATGCCTAAGCAGTAATAAGTGGGACTAGCTCAGATAGACTCGAACGTGGGTGGTTGGGATCTCACCGTGACAGAGACAGGGCTCCTTGGTAAGGAGGCCGCGCTCTAAGATGCACTCTCGCGCCTTTGCGATGGACTTGTCGATCTTGTCTTTCAAGTTCGGGAAGTAATCTTTGATGCTGAGCAGACTGACGACCACTCCCGGTGCGCCATGGCATACCTGCACCAGGCGATCCTTCTCCGGCGGCACGCTGCTTGGAAAATTGCCGCTGTCGTACTGATACGTGAGGAGCACCGCTAGCTCCGCGGCCAATTTCGCCGCATACTTCTGCGGATTCGTCATCACCACCTGAGTGATGATGCCGATTGCTCCATGCACCGCTCCGATATACACCTTCCCATGCCATTTCCACGGCCTCGCCGACTCCAGAATCGCATCTATAACATCTTCTTGCGTGTCTGTGATGAGTTGACGTGTCTTCGCATCATCCACAAAGCTCGCCTTAACCAGCCTCAACAGATACAAATACCCCGCCCGCCCATACAACCACTCATTCTCGCTTTCCGGATCCAGCACCTCCGCACTGTAATCGCACAATTCCACTACTAGATCCACATCCTTACTGCTCGCCGCACCGATCGCCAGCAAGCTCAGCACATCGTCCATGACACCGCACTTGCCTGCACGCGGACCTGGGTAGCTGGCGAAGGCATCTTGGGAAACTTTGAGATAGGCAGCAGACCACGTGCCTAGGTTGTGCTCGGCGACGATGAGGTCCGGGTAGAACTGCGAGAGGACGAGCAGGGCGTAGGCAACGGATACAGGGCCTTTGAAGAGGCCACCGCCGGGAGTAACAGATGCCGGTGGGAAGTCGGTGACAAGGCGGGTGAGAGAGGCTTCGAGCTGGCGGCGGGGGTCTGGAGAGCTGTCAGTGGTGTCAATACTGATGTTGAAGGTTGTGTATTCACCTCGACGAGCGAGCGGCGCATCGTTCTTGAAGTATCGTGGTGGCATCTTAATTATGTGTTCCTCGGATGACCGTTTTCAGGCGCAAAAAAGCTGTAATAATGGGGAATGTCAGGTCATTGTCAGAGTCGTCTCTGGAACACTTGGAGTCAGGCTGCACTTGAGCTGTGCGTGGCTGTGTTGAGGTATTATACAGACCAGGTACCTCATACTTAGTCTTTGTCTCCCTCGTGATAGTTCTAGGGCTTAGGCATACTACATATGAACCTGTGGGCGGCGGTCTATATGTGCCAAATAGTAAACGCCAAATTCATGTGTTTTTAGTCAGCTGATATCACGTGGATTTGCACAATGAGGGTAGTTACTGTTAAATACTACTTCACTAGCAATTAGTATTATGATTGCTATACTATTGTCAGCTCTAGCACAAGTGTCTCCTCCTCTCTGCTACTAATCTGCTATGCTACATCCTCTAATTACCTTGATATTACTACTAACAAAATATTAATATAGCTAAACAATTTACTACTAAGTTGCCTAAGCCTAAACTGCTACTACTAGCGCTAGTATAAGTAGTTTCTATACTTATAGCATACTTACAGGAGTAGTTACTAACTTGTAGTAGTAGTTTACACTGTCTAGAGACAAAGAATACTACTAATCAGTAGTATAAGTCTTAACAGAGCTAGTAGTATAATTACAACACTAGCTTAAAGGAGAAAGATACTATTCTACATAAGTATAACATAGCTAGCTATATTATAGAGACTAATAAAGGCAAGCTAGCTATTAATCTATGTAACGAATACACTAAGCGCGGCTATAAGTGTAGGGTATAGGCCTAGCATAATAATGTAGCCTATGTATTCTATAAGTGTAATAATCATGTTAGATGTTATGCTAATTACTAGTACAAGCTATTAATTAAGGAGAAAATAGGGGTAGTTAAGTTAAGGCTTACTGCAATTAAACTGCGACTAGACAAATTCAATATGTACATTAACTTACAGTTTAGTAATATAGAGGGTATGCTTAGTAGTACTAGAGACATTAACAATGTTAATAATACTAGTAATATGTAGTCTGTTATAGTAAGGTTTAGTGTAATTAAGGGGCAGATAGCTATACTAGTAGAGTATATCGCTAGTCTTGTAGACTACAGTAATAGCTAGTTTGCTATAATGCATGTAGAGTGTTAAATTAAGGTCTTATATAGGCAATAGATTTACGTATAAGAAGTAGCTACAGAATGAATATATTATGTGTTAAAATGTAATAGGTAGTCATATACTAGCTATACTAAGTTAGTAGGAGTCAGAGTTAGGCAGGACCCTGACTAATATAGATAGATATGCTATATAATATAAAAATATCTTGTAGTATAACAGAGTAATCTGACCTTTTAATAGGTACAAGATAGCGCTACTTTCTGCTTATTGTAGAGGTAGCGCTAAAGGTGCTTATAACCCCTGGCGTCCCTTAATTAGGGAAAGCATGTCTAAGCCTAACCCTATAGGGGTACCGTAGGGTTAGGAAGCCCCTATAGGGGTAATATAGATGTATATGCTATATGATATAAGAATATCTTGTAGTATAACAGAGTAATCCGACCTTTTAGTAGGTATAAGATAGCGCTACTTTCTGCTTATTACAGAGGTAGCGCTAGAGGTGCTTATAACCTCTAGCGCCCCTTAATTAGGGAAAGCATGTCTAAGCCTAACCCTATAGAGGTACTATGAGGTCAGGAAGCCCCTATAGAGGTACTGTAGAGTTAGCGGCGTAGTAGCATCCTATGTCAGGCATTAATCCTACTTAGACAACATATAAGCTAATGTATGTACGAAGGACCCCCTTACTATATATAGCAGGGTCTTTACATGCTAAGGGCAGGCATTAGAACCTATGTAGCTCTAATAGCCCCCTAGTATTAACCGTATTACTACCTCTCCTCCTATGAGAATGTCCCTAGCCTTACTAAGTAATACATGCGGAACATATAGGGTATAGGATATAGCATGCCTATACTATGCAAGAGTAAACAGGTAGATAGCCTATGTAATATATATCGTATACATACTTAACACCTTTATAGCAAGTATAGGGGTTATTAACGTAGGCAGATTTTCAAATCTGTTACATGTTAGGCAGCTTTATAACACCTTTACTTTACATACAGATTAAGATATTAGGAAACTACAAGTACGTACCTTAGTTAATCTTTAAAATTATAGGGCAAGTATAGGCGCTAGCTTTGCTAAGTAGCTTAGCTGTCTCTATTTAGTTATAACTGTAAAGAAACGCATTACAGAACCTTAGGGCTAGTAGGAATATATGCGGATACTCTATGTATACTGCTTAAAATAGTAGGACTATACCCCTAACGCAGACCTCATTACATTTTCATGCTAGTAAACTAGTACAAGTATAATTAGCGTACATACGTAATAGCCACGTTATCTATTCTTGTATTATTCGGTCCCTATGTAAGTTAACTAAAGGTAGGTACTCTTCTATATAGTTTAAGTTACTAGCTTAACAGTTATAGTAGGTAACAAGGAGGCTAGCTAGTAGGTATAAAAACCTCGCTACTTGTCATAAATGTCATAAGCTATAAGTACTATAGCCTAAGTCATAACACATGCATAGAAGAAAGGATCTGTCATGTAAGGACAGACACCTAGATCTGTAGGGATAGTCTACAGATCTATAGGCTTACATAGGAGAAAGGATCTGTTACGTGAGGACAGACACCTAGATCTGTAGGGTTAGTCTACAGATCTACAGACACGGGTCTAATAGGCCTGTTAATAGATCTAACAGAACTGCCCTGTCTCTCTAGTATATAGGGATAGCTTTAGGACAGGTAGTTAGGAGCTTCGTGCTTAATTTTAATCCTCTCCTTTAAGGGGGATAGTTAGTTATAAGGTTAATTGCTATTGTCGATATTCTTTACTACTCTATAAGTCTAATACCTGATCCCCTTCCTGCTATTAGCACCTACCCTTATGACATTTTAAGCACTACTCCTAAGGAAGTATTAGGGGACTCGTCAAGCGCTTGACATACGCCTATGTTAAGTAGTTCCTTAGCTGTTAGTTTAACCTCTAGTAATAATAGTTAACTAATACTACAAGAACAAGTTGCTACTATACCTTAGATTACTTAGTAGCTCGAATCCATTTACCTTAGCGAGATGGCTCTAGTATCTGTCGTAGGTTCGACTACTAGAAACAGACATAGTAATAACAGCTTCAAGATAGGAAGCCCTACGGAGTTTACAGGACAACGATCTTAAGTTAAGATGTTTATCCTCTAATGCTAGTTAGCATTTAACGTAGATATAGAACAATTTACGACACATTATAAGCGAATGATGTATATTGTCTCTTACCTAAAGGGACTAGCGTTCGAGTTTATCTAGCCTTATCTGTCAGATTATCTAGATCACATTAGTAGCGTCGAAGCTAGGAAGATAACGACTAGGGAGATTCTTAACTTAGACAAGTCTTTGTTTAAGGCGTTACGTAAAGCCTTTAGGCTTAGTAACGAACAACAAGAGGCCGAGAGAGCTCTCCTAGGAATCTAGTAGAAGGGTTCGGCTATTAAGTACCATGCGGACTTTTAGACCCTCTCTGCTCGAGTTAACTAGAATAATAATGCTTTGGCTACTTAGTTCTATTAGGGACTTAAGGAGACAGTTAAAGACGAAATTGCCTAGGGAGATCGACTAATAACATTCAAGGAAATAAGCGATCTCGTAATTAGGATCGATAATCGCATCTAGGAACGACAGCAGGAACGATAACATAGAAATCGCAGGCTAGTACAGGCTAACTACAAGGTCTAACGATTAGCACTAAAATAGCGAAGCGATTACTATAGTCTCTAACTAATAGAGTTAGATGCGACTAAGGGACGCCTAAAGAGCGGACCCTAAGGAAAGCCACGGAAGGGCTCTCCTACCTAGAATGGTCTGAAGAAGCTATTTGACAAGAATAACCTTAAGTGCTATAACTGTAGAAAGAAAGGACACTTTGCCTGCAAGTGTTTTGCTAAGAAACAGCGTTAGGAACTACAAAGGACAGAACAGGCTCGCGCGATAACATCGGCACCTAAGCAAACAGCTGCTACTACTTAAGTACTAGACTATGCCTTACTTACTTAGACTATGTGCTACGACGACGATTGTCGAATTCACACAAGTGATAAAGATAGTTCCGGATAGTACCCTAGCTATAACAAGGCACAATTAATCTACGCGCTAAGGGGTATACCTTCTAGTATAGTAGTAATATAGATATATATGCTATATAATATGAAAATATCTTGTAGTATGACAGAGTAATCCGACCTTTTAATAGGTACAAGATAGCGCTACTTTCTGCTTATTACAGAGGTAGCGCTAAGGGTGCTTATAACCCCTGACGCCCCTTAATTAGGGAAAGTATGTCCAAGCCTATCCCCGTAGGGGTATCGTAGGGTTAGCGACGTAGGGGCATCCTATGTCAACTATTAATCCTACTTAGATAACATACAAGCTAACGTATGTACGAAGGGCCCCCTTACTATATGTAGTAGGGTCACTATATGCTAAGAGTAGGCATTAGAACCTATGCGGCTCTAATAGCCCCCTAGTATTAACTATATTACTGCCCCTCCTCCTATAAGGATGTCCCTAGCCTTACTAAGTAATACACGCAGAACATATAGGGTATAGGATATAGCACACTTATACTACGCAAGAGTAAATAGGTAGGTAGCCTATATAACATGTGTCATGTGCATACCTTAATACCTTCGTAGCGAGTATAGGGCAGAGGCTACTAACTTAGGCGGGTTTTAATCTGTTACATGTTAGGCAGCTTCGTAATACCTTCGCTCTACATACGGATTAAGATATCAGGAAACTACAAGTACATACTTTAGTTAATCTTTGAAATAGTAGGGCGAACATGCGCGCTAGCCTTACTAAGTAGCTTAGCTGTCCCTATTTAGTCATGACTATGAAGAACATGTTATAGAACCTCAGGGTAGTAGGAATGTACGCGGACACTCTACGCGTACTACTCGAAATAGCAGGAGCGTGTCCTAGCGTAGGTCTCGCTACATTTTCATGCTAGTAGACTAGTACGAGTATAGTTAGCATACATGCATAACAGCCGCGTTATCCGTTCTTGTATTATCTAGTCCCCTTATAAGTTAAATAAAGGTAGGTACTCTGCGCATGTAGTTCGAGTTACTAGCTTAACGGTTGTAGTAGGTAACAGGGGGGCTGTTAGAGAGTATAAAAACCTCGCTACTTTCCTAAACTTCCTGTTCTAAAACACTAACATTAACCTCTGCTTCTATTTTACTTAGCTTGCGCCTTGCTATGTCTGTAGGTCTAAACTAGAGCTCCTTCTTCTTTAATCAATCAATTAAGATTAATCGACTTATCTTAGCAATAATAGCTTATATGCTACAGACTAAGTTTAATGCTACTTGCTCTACCTGTAACTGTCGCTTATATCGACAATGCCTTGACAACCTTAGTAGCTAAGCTGCATACATCTCTCCTCTACGTGTTAGTAAGGCGTCCCCTACCCGCGAGGTATGCGTAGCTTGTACTAACCGAAGCGTAGCTAAGATCTACATTAGCAGATTTAATGAGGGTAGTGTCTACCGCAATTATGTTAACTATAATAGCAAGCATCAAAAATGCTAAGACCTCCCTAAGGAGGTATACGGTAAGTATAACTAGCTCTGCTGTAACATTAATGACTTCTAGAGTACGCGCGACAAGGGGGTTACTAAAGGTACTCTGACTACTATTCCTGCCGCTAAGGCTACGCCCTAGCGCCATACTAAGAGGCAGCCTGCCTCTAAGCTAGTCCTAAGGACTAAGCCGTAAGTTACTTACTTGAATCCTGTCGCGTGCGTACAGCTAACACATTGTAGCGCTGCCGCCTACGCCGCCTTGATACTACTGTCTAAGAAGAAGAAGGCTAGGGCTAAAATTAAGGTTAGAAACAAGGAAGCTAAACCTTCCCTGCTTGCGATCTATACTACGTCTACTAAGACGCTAAGGCACAAGCCTCTAGGCTAGATCTTTAAGGATAAGGAGGATAACGACGTCTAGGATACCTTTAGTCCTAACGTGATCCCTTCGCGCTATAGTGTTGCCGTAGCGGTTACGCCTAAGGGAGACACTAAGTCCGATAATGTAGTCGACACTTATGTCAAGAAGCGCAAGATAATCTTAAGGGCTAAGCGCGACAGCCGCAAGCGCGCCTAAGTCTCTTCGCCTTCTAATGCTAAAGATAAGGTAATTGTTGCGACTAGGCATAGTAAGGATGTCGCTAGCTCTCTAGCTACTATAGGCTCTAAAGACGAGCTCCCTCGCAACCTACTAAAGAAGAAGATACTAGCCTCTCTTTATGGCGTTACTACTCCTGTTACTCATAGTTACTTTAGGGTGTTTAGTAGACCCCGTGCGAGTAGGTAGTCCCTAGCGGACCGTAATAAGAAAGACTCTTCTACTTCGGGCTTAGTTAGGAAGCCCTTAACTAGTAGTCGCTAAGTATTAGCTACAAAGCTAATCTAAGTATGTCTCTTGTTCTCCTTAGGTTTTTTTCTAGGTATGCCTTTAGGCATTAATGATATATAAGTAGGGCGTTTGCTTCTTGTTGTTACTTCGCGCGTTATGCGCTACATACACGTGTTAAGAATTCTGCTCTAAAATTCTTATCTTCCTATAAATCGACCTTCTTAAGCCCTACTTACGCCTCCTCTACTCTTCGAATTCACGAATAGCTTCTAGAGCGTTCTTGTAGTCCTTAGCTAGAACCTATTATGTGTACTTAGGTAGGTATCCTTTCTACTCTACTAGATAGTACGTTATGCCTTTACGCTACATACTATCCTTAATACCCTTAACTTCCTACTCTTCGTTCTCTTCTGCTACTAGCATCGGGTCCGCAGGCTCTTCGCTCTCGCGCTGTACCTATAGTTTAAGTAGAGATACGTAGAAGATGTCATGCACACGATATGACAATAGCAATAATAGCTAGTATGCCTACAAGCCTATTACGTCGTATATCTAGAAGGGTCTAACGAACCTTAGCGTCATCTTCTTACTTAGAAGTTTCAGCTTAAGATTCTTCGTTAATAGTAATACCTTTGTACTAACCGCGTATAATACGGTTAATACTAGGGGGCTATTAGAACCGCATAGGTTCTAATGCCTGCCCTTAGTATATAGTAACTCTACTACATATAGTAAGGGGGTCCTTTGTACATACGTTAGCTTGTATGTCGTCCGAGTAGGATTAGTTGTCGACGTAGGACGCCCCTACGTTGCTAACCCTACGGTACTCCTACGAGGTTAGGCTTAGACATGCTTTCCCTAATTAAGGAGCATTAGGGGTTATAAGCACCCTTAGTGCTACCTCTACAATAAGCAGAAAGTAGCGCTATCTTGTACCTACTAAAAGGTCAGATTACTCTGTCACACTACGAGATATTTTCTATATCATATAGCATATACATCTATATTAGTTCTGCTTTCTCCCTCCTGCTTTGCAGTCTAGCAGAGAATACTACAATATGTCTAGAGTACTACAAACTCGTAACTAACGCGTAGCGAGCACTATCCTAAGCGCCTGTAATAGCGAAGCTAGCCTAAGTAACTAGCCTACAGAAGTACCCCCTGCGAGCGACACTACATCGAGCGATAGTTCCGCTAGAGGCTAATTACATAGCAGACAAGGTAATAGACCCCTTGCATAGAGACCGTAGCTAACCCTGACTATTAACCTAGCCCTTGTAGCCATGATTGTCGATTAGGTCGCAAACCGCCTTACGAACTAGAGCTAGAGCCGCACTGCTTCTAGTAGCAACAACAGCGAGGACGACAAAGACGTTACTATAAGTAGTACTAATAAACTAGCGGACGAAGAAATCTAGCAAGATTTCACGCTAGGGACCCGCGAAGACAACTTACTAGGAGGCGCAGACCCTCCGCATGTGCCTGCGAACCTAGTGCCTAAATTCGGGGCTATAGTAGGCTAACTAGGAGGTAGTCGTAACGCATGTAACCCGAAGCCATTTAAGGGAGACACCTTAAAGGAGGCTCGAACTTTCTTGTAGGCATATAAGGCAGTTTTTGTGCTTAACCTACGCGGATATTCTACAGAGGGCAAACAAGTCACCTTTAGTGTAATGTAGTAGCTCGAAGAGGATAAGGAACCTCGTAACAATTAGCATGAGTAGTATGACCTTATGCAGGTCTATAACAGAACATATATGTAGGCGGACTTTCGCTAGTTCTATGTCGACTAGGTCGAGGATCTAGGGAATTACGCCCTTACTATGTCTGTTAAGTACGAGAAGGCTAAGTAGGGGAAGGGACAAATAACCTCTAGCTTCGCTACCTACCTTGCTACACTCGAGAGGTAGATGCTACCCTATACTAAGACATAACGTATGTAGTACTTACTTGTCAAACTTGATGACAATCTTCAGAATATAATCATGACTTTTCATGAACTTCTAACAACTCGGCAAGACCTCGTGTCCCTTGCGACATGTATAGAAATCACCTTAAAGCGAAATAGAAAATCGGGCGGTAAGGACAATAAGCGTCTAAGCCCTAAGGACCTACTAAAGGGCTACTATTACAAGCGCCCTAGGGGTCACGCCTAACGCGGTAGTTCGTTCTAGAGGAGTAAGCCCTCTAAGCTAAAAGACGGTAGCGAGAAGCCTCCGAGTAGCTGCTACATCTGTAGAGCGAGAGACTACTAGGCGGCTCGCTGTCCTAAACGAAGTAATAGGAAGAAGGTAAGCAAGGTGTCCGAAACCTCCCTAGAGGGGAGGCGAAAGAGGGACAAGCCTAAGACAACTAAATGGCTACTACGGGTATCTAAGCTGTCTGTTACTAATAGTGTAGACTTGTGGCCTGCCTAGCGCCTATCTAGTACGGTCCGAGTTAATAGCTCGCTTGAGCTAGTAGACTGTATGTTAGATGACCTTGCGGAGGTTAACGTAATACCCTAGAGAGTAGTCGTACGGCTTAGTTTGAAGCCGATCCTAGGAGCCCTGCTGCCTACTATGAAGTCCTTTTAGGGCGAAGGCGTAGCGGCTTAAGGCGCGTATAACGTGCGCCTCTAACTCGCGGACTCCTTAGGAGAAGTGCGCGAGACTAACGAAGTCTTCTACGCTAAAGACGTTCCTAATAAGGAGCTCCTACTCGGCCGCCCTTAGCGCTATAAGCAGGGAGTCGTTGTTAATAGAGCTACTAATAACTAGTTCTATAGCTCTATAGGCGAAGTTCCTATAGTATAGATACGTGACGTACATAGCTTCTACAAGGACATGAAGAAGGTCTAATGCGTGTATATAGTCTACATACAGAACGTTAAGGAAGACGTTACCCTTCTGCCTAAGTTAGAGGAATACGCCGATATTTTCGACGTAGAGGCTACGGCCTATGCCCGGGCCCTAGACGCGGAACATGCGATTTACCTTAAGGAGGGTTACAATCTTCTGCATCGACCTCTATACCCTATGTCAGAATCGTAGCTCGAAACACTTCGAGACTACCTCTACAAGGCGTAAAGGAACGCGTAGATCCGACGAAGCGACAGCGAGGCTAGAGCGTTAGTTATGTTCGTCCTAAAGAAGGATAACACGCTCCGCCTATACGTTAACTATAGGGGCCTTAACGTAGTAACCTAGAAAAACCGCTACCTCCTACTACTTATTAGCGAGACGCTTGACTGCCTTAGTCGCGCCGCCATCTTCTTGTCTATCGACTTGAAGGACGCCTACTACTAGATACTAATCCGAAAGGGCAACAAGTAGAAGACTACATTCTAAACGTAGTATAGACACTTTAAGTATATAGTAATGCCGTTTAGCTTAACTAACGCACTAGTAACGTTCTAAGCGTATATTAACTAGGCCCTAGCCGGCCTCGTTAACACCTGCTACGTAGTATATTTAGACGATATACTAGTCTACTCCGACTTAAAGGAGGAGCATATTCGGCACCTAAGGATAGTACTTAAATAGCTCTGCAAGTTCGCTCTATACGCGAACCTAAAGAAGTGCTCATTCCTGACAGATAGGATTAAGTTTCTTAGATACATCGTCTCTACGGAAGGAGTTATCATAGATGACTAAAGGGTATCCGCAATCGCGGAGTAGCTGTAGCTAACTACTCTCCGAGAAGTGTAGGTGTTCCTAGGATTTACTAACTTCTATTACAGATTCATACGATCCTACTCGAAGATCGTGGCCCCCCTTACGGCCCTCGCAAAGGGCGCGATTCGAGGAAAAAAGCCAGGGATAGTGCCTTAGGAGGAGGCTTAGAGTAAGGCTTTCTCTAAACTTAAAGCAGCTTTTTAAACCGCGCCTATACTTCGGCACTTTGACCCTGCTACGAAGATCCGGATAGAGACTAATACTTCAAAATTCGCAATAGCCGTAATTATATTGTAGCTCTAGTCACACGAAGGTAGTACGCGATAGTACCTGATTACCTTCTAGTCGCGGAAGATGCAGGGCGCTAAGCTTAACTATAAGACTTACGACTAAGAGCTTTTAGCTATTGTTAACAGCTTTAAGGAGTACTAACACTACCTCGAAGGCGTAGCGTACCCTATTAAGGTGCTTAATAACTATAACAACCTTCGCGGCTTCATAGGCGTGAAGTAGCTAAGTAGTTAGCAAGCAAGGTAGGCGACTTTCCTTACTAGCTTTGACTTCGTTATCTAGTATTGTTCCGGAAAGACGAATCTAGCTAACAGTCCTTCGTGACGACTAGACTACGACACTAGGGAGGAGGGTAACTAATAGCTTCTCCCTACGCTATAAACGAAGCTTGTAGTTTAGGGCGGCGATCTGTTATTAGCTCCTCTTGTAGGTCGACTGCAGGTCTAATAGGGCCTCATAGCCTCCGCTAGTAACGAACCCTCCTATCTAGCAGTTATGGCGACCGTGTCTAGCTTGATCTGTGCGGTAGTTAACTAGCTTACATGTAGTAAGTATGCGATGTCTAAAGAACCCTTTAAAGAAGTCTCGAGACTTATTTAGCAGTTACAAGAGCGAGAACTAGAGTTAATTAATGAGGGTGTAGCTCTCTAGGACACTATAGGCGGTCTGAAGTACTAGACTAAGTCAGGCGACTTGTAGTACTTTGACAATAGGCTTAGGCTCTACGTACCCGCTAACCGCGTACTCTGTTTGCAGCTCCTCCGTATTCATTATGACGATGAACTCGCGGGCCATTTTAGCGTAGAGAAGACGAACGCACTTCTCGGACGAAAATACTAGTAGCCTACGCTAGAACAGGATGTCTCTGACTATGTCAAATCCTGCTAGACGTGCCAGATTAGCAAATCTCGGCGCTATCGCCCCTACGGCGATGCTTAGGCGCTCCTACTACTAGAGAGGCTATGGCAAGACTTGACTATGGATTTCATTACCGATTTGCCGCTAGCAAAGTAGAAGGGCGATGTAGTTGATGCTGTCCTTGTAGTAGTCGACTGATACTCGAAGATGAATGTCTTCATCCTATGTACGAAAAGGTGCACAAGCGGCGAGCTTGCGCGGCTACTTCGCGACGAAGTCATATAGCGCTTTAGTGTCCCCCGAAGTATCCTATTAGATCGAGGTTCTGTCTTTACTAGTAAATACTAGCAAGAATTTGTGTTTGAAGCGCGTGTCAAGTACCGCCTAAGTACAGCATTCTATCTACAGACTAATAGTCAGACTAAACGTATGAACTAGACTCTTAAGTAGTACCTCTAGTGCTACTACGCTAAGAACCAGGATGCCTAGGCCGACGTAATTCCTATGGCGGAATTTGCAGTTAATAACAGCGTGCATGCTACTATGCGCATGTCGCCATTTCAGATTCTTTATAGCTTTGATCCGGAAATACACCTAGAACCGCCTTAGGACGAGTCTTCTGAGGAGAGGGTGCCGGCCGCCGCGGAATTAGCGCGGCGTATGCGCGAGGTACATTCGGTGCTAATAGAACACTAGAAAAAGGCCTCAGAATCCTAGATTAAACATAATAACGCCCGTGCTAAACCGATGTAGTACGCAGTTAGTACGAAGGTGTTACTGTTGACGAAGAATCTTAAGCTGAAACTTCCAAGTAAGAAGATGACGCCAAGGTTCGTCGGACCCTTCCGGATACGTGACGCGATAGGCTCGCAGGCGTACCGGCTATCGTTGCCATTGTCGTATTATGTGCATGACGTCTTCTACGTATCTCTACTCGAACCATGGGTATAGCGCGAGGGCAAAGAGCCCGCGGACCTAATGCTAGTAGCAGAAGAGAACGAAGAGTAGGAAGTCGAGGGTATTAAGGACAGTATGCGGCGTAAGGGCGTAACGTACTATCTAGTAAAGTGGAAAGGATACCTACCTAAGTACACATAATAGGTTCTAGCCGAAGACTGCAAGAACGCTCTAGAAGCTATTCGTGAATTCGAAGAGCGGAGGAAGCGTGAGCAGGGCTTAAGAAGGTCGATTCGTAGGAAGATGAGGGTTCCGGAGCAGAATTCTTAACACATGTATGTAGCGCATAACGCGCGAAGTGACAACGAGAAGCAAACGCCCTACTTATACATCATTAATGCCTAAAGGCACACCTAGAATAAACCTAAGAAGAACAAGAGACATGCTCGGATTAGCTTTGTAGCTAATGCTTAGCGACTACTAGTTAGGGGCTTCCTGACCGAACCCGAAGCAGGAGAGTCTTTCTTGTTACAGTCCGCTAGGGACTGCCTACCCGCACGGGGTCTACTAAACACCCCGAAGTGACTATGAGTAACAGGGGTAGCAACGCCACGAAGAGAGGCTAGCATCTTCTTCTTTAGTAGGTTGCGAGGGAGCTCGTCTTCGGAGCCTATAGTAGCTAGAGAACTAGCGACACCCTTACCGCGCCTAGTCGCGACGACTACCTCATCCTTAGCATCAGAAGGCGAAGAGACTCGAGCGCGCTTGCGGCTGTCACGCTCGGCCCTCGAGATCATCTTGCGCTTCTTGACACGAGTGTCGACTACATCATCAGACTTAGTGTCTCCCTTAGGCGTAACTAGTGCGGTAACACTATGGCGCGAAGGGATCACGTCAGGACCGAAGGTATCCTGAACGTCGTCATCCTCCTCATCCTCAAAGATCTGGCCTAGAGGCTTGTACCTTAGCGTCTTGACGGACGCAGTGCGGGTCGCAAGCGGGGAAGGCTCGGCTTCCTCGTCGCTGACCTCAATTTCGGCCCTGGCCCTCTTCTTCTTCTTAGACAGTAGCGTCGAGGCGGCGTAGGCAGCGGCGCTACAATGTGTTAGCTGTACGCACGCGACAGGATTCGAGTAAGTAACTTACAGCTTGGTCCTCAGGACCGGCTTAGAGGCAGGCTGCCTCTCGGTACGGCGCTAGGGCGTGGCCTTAGCGGCGGGAGCGGCGAATTGCTTGATAACCTTCTTGCGGATTATCTGCGTTTCGAAGTCATCGTTAATAGAGGCAAGGGCCCCGAGTTGCTAACGCTAACGGCTAGTCGGATACTTCTCGACGCTAACGTTAGCCTAGCGGAAAAGTCAGCATTTCATACTTAGAGGGTACCTACACCGTATGCGTACTATGGCGAAGGTCTCGACCCTAACGGTTAGCACCTTCAAGATCTTCTAGACTAAGTCTGCGATTAGACCTAGACAAACGTTTTCGCCTGTTAGTAGAGAGTCGAAGCGAACACCGCTGTAAGAACGGTTAGCAGTCGCGGTGAAGCACGAGAGGGCGCCAAGCAGGTAGGCGAGTGCCTCGCGGTACTTAGCCTGTAGCCTGTTCATAGTCAGAGTGCCTTCGGCAATCCCCTTGTCGCGCGTACTCTAGAAGTCATCGATGTTACAGCAGAGCTAGTTGTACTCGCTATACACCTCTTTAGGGAGGTCTTGGCATTTCTGATGCTTGCTATTACAGTTGACACAATTGCGGTAGACACTGCCCTCATTAAATCCGCTGACGTAGATCTCAGCTACGCTTCGGTTAGTACAAGTCACGCATACCTCGCGGGTAGGGGACGCCTTACTAACACGCGGAGGGGAGATGTGTGCAGCTTAGCTACTAAGGTTGTCGAGGCATCGTCGACACGAGCGACAATCGCGGGTAGAGCGAGTAGCGTCGAACTTAGTCTGTAGCATATAAGCCATTATAGCTAAGACGGGTTAATTGATCTTGATTGATTGATTAAAGAAGAAGGAGCTCTAGTACAGACCCGCAGACATAGCGAGGCGCAAGCTAAGCGAAGTAGGAGCGGAGGTCGATGTTAGTATCTTAGAACAGGAAAGTTTAGGAAGCGACGAGGTTTTTATACCCTCTAACAGCCCCCCTGTTGCCTACCGCAACCGTTAAGCTAGTGACTTGAACCACATGCGCAGAGCACCTGCCTCTAGTTGACTTACAAGGGGACCGAATAATACAATAACAGATAACGCGGCCGTCACGCATGTGCGCCGACCGCACTCGTGCTAGCCTACTAGCATGGAAATGTGGCGAGGCCCGCGCTAGGAGCGCGCTCCTGCCGTTTCGAGCGGCGCGCGTAGAGCGTCCGCGCACTTTCCTACTACCCTAAGGTTCTGCGACACGTTCTTCATGGTCACGACTAAATAGGGACGGCCAAGCTACTTGGCGAGGCCGGCGCGCATGCTCGCCCTATAATTTCAAGGATTAGCCGAAGTACGTACTCGTAGTTTCATGATATCTTGATCCGCATGTAAAGCGAAGGTGTTACGAAGCCGCCTAACATGTGACGGATTAAAACCCGCCCGAGTTAGTAGCCTCCGCCCCGTACTCGCTACGAAGGGGTTAAGATGTACGCATGACACATGTTACGTAGGCTATCTACCTATTCACCCTTGGGCGGTGTAAGCGTGCTACATCCCGTACCCTATATGTTCCGCGTGCGTCACTTAGTGAGGCTAGGGACATCCTCATAGGAGGAGGGGCAGTGATACGGTTAATACTAGGGGACCATCTGAACCGCATGGGTTCTAATGGCCGCCCTTGGCATGTAGTGACCCTGCCACATATGGCAAGGGGGTCCTTCGTACATACGTTAGCTCGTATGTCGTCCGAGTAGGATCAGTTGTCGACATAGGACGCCCCCACGTCGCTGACCCTACGGTACCCCTATGGGGTTAGGCTCGGACATGCTTTCCCTAATTAAGGAGCGTCAGGGGTTATAAGCACCCTTAGCGCTACCTCTGCGATAAGCAGAAAGCAGCGCTGTCTTATACCTACTAAAAGGTCGGATTACTCTGCCACACTACGAGATATTTTCATATCATATAGCACATACATCTATATCAGATAGAGACTAGTAATAATACTTCGGCTACTATGTACTTCGCATGCTTAGCGTCTAAGCTTTTCTTAGGTCTCTCTGTAGTGTAGTTCCGCAGATCTAGCTAGACCTTGTCACCGACTTTATAGATTAGGGCAGGGTTTTAGCATTTATTAGCGGACTCCTCCTATTCTTACATGGAAGCCGCCATTGTTGCTTAGCAGATTCCCGTTATGTCCTAAATCTTTCCTACAAACGCCCTTGCCCTCTTGGCTGCTTTTAACAGGCTAGGCCCTACGGGGTCCTTAGTTAAAGGTATAGGGCCCTGTGCTTTGTAACTATAGGTAGTAAAGAAGGGGCTCATGCTAATTCCCGAATGATACCTCCTATTTAGCGCTAGTTAAGCTACGGGGAGCCATCGCTTCTAGTCGGATTACTTATAGTTAATATAGTTCCGGAGGTACGCTTGCACCTCTTAGTTTAGGCGTTTAGGGCCTCTGTCTATTTGTAGGTAGTACGCGGAGCTTAACCGCTAGGACACGCCTATTCCTTTACAGAAGGTCATCTAGAAGGTGCTAGTCTAGTTAGTGCCCTAGTCGCTCGTAATAGCCGTTAGCATTCCATGGTACTAGGCCTAGCAATCTATGAACTTCTCAGCGTATTCCTCTGCTTTTATACTAGGTATTACCTGCAAAACTACGTACTTACATAGGTAATCCTTGATAACCTACAGGTATCGACATCCCTCGGAATCGGGCAGGTCCGTCATGAAGTCTATTAAGATCTCCTAGAAGAATCTGTTAGGAACTAGTAATAGCTTTAGTAGTCCGTGCTTATACTCTCTCTATACCTTGTTACAACCGTAGTAGTCGCAGTTCCTTAGGAACTGCCAGACATGCTTAGATAGCAACAGCTAGTAGAAATCGCGCCCTAGGATCATTGTCGTAGCGTCCCGTCCTAGGTGCCTGTATACCGTAGTGTCGTGTACAGACTAAATGAGCTTCGTCCTAAGCATGTCGTCGCTTTCGTCCCTAGAGTCTGAGGTCTCGCACCTAGGCTGACTGTCGTTTGCTCCTAGGACCTATAGTTTGTCGCGGTATCGCAGGAAGCCCCTCTTGTTAATCTTGTAGTCCCCCGCTTGTAGTTTCAGCCTCGCTCTAGCTAGTAGCGCCTAGGAGCCGCCCTTTACTGCTTTTAACACTGTCGAGTATAGCTCGTCTTTCTCTACTGTAGCTGCCTATAAGTTATTAAGGGTGCCGTCCTAGAACGGCCTAATAGGCTCCTAGTTAGAGGTTGCGGAGTTAGCGAGTTGCTACTCGTTCTCTACTACGGTAGTAGGTAGTAGGCTAGTCGAGGTAATTAGTACGACGTCTCTACTCTCGTCTATAGGGTCCGGCTAACTCTCCACGACTTCTAGGTCCAAAAACCTCTTGAACCGTGATTCCTTGTCTTCTGCCCCTAGCGTGTCCTGTTCTTGTCTCGACAATGCGTCTAGGACTACTCCTTTAGCGCCTAGGCGATATACTAAGGAGAACTAGAACTACGCGAGGGTCTCATACTACCGTATCTGCCGCTCGGACAGCTGTCGCTTGACTATGAAGTACTCTAGGTTTTTGTGGTCTGTGAGAATAGTGAAGGGCCTACATGACTTCAGCTCGGGGCCCTAGAACTTAAGGCTAGATATCACGGCTAGCATCTCCTTGTCGTAGATGTCATAATTAATCTCTGCCTTATTAAGTTTCTGCGAGAAGAAGCCTACTAGTCTCTAGACTCCGTTGCTTTCTTGCAGGAGAGCCGCCTCTAACGCAAACCCGCTGTAGTTAGTCTCTAAAAAGGTCGGCAGCTCCGGGTTCTATTAAGAAAGGACTAGCGCTAAACAGAACTTCGCTTTTAGCGTTCTAAACGCGGACTCCTCGAGTTCCCCCTAGGAGAACGGTCTGCCCTTCCCTGTAAGCGCCGTCAAGGGCCCGGCTGTCTTCGAGTAGTTCGGGATGAACATCCTGTAGTAGTTAGCGAAGCCAAGGAATCTACGTACTTCCTTTTGTGTTTTTAGCCGCTCCTAGTTACGCATAGCCTCTACCTTTTCTGGCTCGGTCCCTACGCCTTTTCTGTCGGCATAGATCATGAACCCTAGGTACTTGATATCCTTTTTGGCAAACTCGCTCTTCCTAGGGTCAAGGTAGAGGCCCCTGTCCTAGAGCTTCTAGAGTACTCGCGTTACTTTAGCGAAATAGTCTTCTCGCGAACTGCCGCTATATATGATAACGTCGTCTATGTACGCGGAGGCGTAGTCGTCTAATTCCTCGCGTAGTAGTGTGTTAATATATCGTTAGAACGTTGCCAGAGCCCTAGATAAACCGAACGGACATACTAGCCATTTAAATGAACCGAACCTCATGCGAAAGGCTGTCTTGTACTCATGGCCTTTCGCCATACGGATTTAGTAGAAGGCCGACACTACGTCTACCTTAGTAAGCTACTAGGCGCCCGTGAGGTTCCTTAAGGTCTCTAGTATTAACGGGAGAGGGTACCTATCTTGCTTTGTAATCGCGTTAAGGGCGTAGTAATCGCAGCAGAACCGGAGCCCTCCTCCTAGCTTCCGGACAAAAAGCACAGGAGCCGTAGCCTCTAAGTTAGTAGGCCAAATGAATCCCTTCCCTAACAGTTTGTCTAAGGACTTCCTTAAAACAAGTAGTTCCTCCTTCGACATACTATACAGGGGTCCCTACGGCAGAGCCGGTTAGGATCTGTCTAGTCCTTCGCGGAGTTCGATGCGGTAGTTAATGCTAGGGCGGTATGGCGCTAATTTTTCCGCTTCTCGGCAGCAGAATAGCGGAGCTATGTGCTAAAGCTCTAGAGGTAGCGCCTCTCTTAACTCGTCTAGCGTCGGATATTCCTTTGCCTTTAAGGCCTCCGCGACATCTACTGTCGCGGTTACGTATACGTAGGTAAAGTTCCCGCGGTCCTCGTATTCTCGGTAGTTCCGTCCTTCGTCTATCTACTATCCCGCTCTTCTATGCTAATACTAACGCCTTTCTGGCGCGGTCCGCACTTTATTGTGAGCCTTCTAGGGGTTCCCTAGTATTAGGGGGAAGGCTAGATCCTTTACTACGTATGCGTACACTAGTTGCTAGAACCCCTCGATTTCTATCTAGAAGGCGACTACTCCTTCTACTACGGAGTCTCGTATCGACGCTGTTACGCCCCTTGCTATACGCGACTCTTTGCTTATTAAGCTTAAGCCGAGACCTTTTACTAGGTCTCCGTTAATTGCAGCGTAGCATTAGCACCCCTTATCGATAAGAGCTAATGTCCCGGTATTATTTGCTAGGACTACATCAGTATAAATCAGGTTCCTGTCTATAGATCCCTTAACTCTCTCCTATCCTTCTGCTAATGTCTCTATTACTCCCGCTTCCTGACTCTAAGCGGGAGTTAATCTTTTCCCGAATTTTTCCTCCTAGGTTCCTCTGCTATTCTATCGTCCTCTAGTAATGGCGACACTCTAGTTATGTTGATCTAGGCTAGGGGTGTAGCCGAGGCGTAGGGATACCCCTTAACTTAGTGTCTAGACGCTCTGTAATAGTAGCACAGGTTATTCTCCTAGCGTTTCTCTCTCTCTATAGCGTCTACCTATTTGGCGCGTTGTTTTCCCCCGTTGTTTTGTCAGGGTCCTTTGCCGTCATATCGGTCTCCTGTAGTACGAGTCGGTACTATGACTGTATCCCTATCCGCGTCTATTTAGGATCCGACCCTAGGGTTAGGCATCTACATAGCAGCCGCGGGAATACCTTCAGAGTCCTTGTTCTTTTCCCTTAACTACCTCCTATAGGCCGCCTTAAACTAGTTAGTTGCCTTAGAGTTTGTTATGACCCTTTCGACCTCCTCTGCAAACGCGTAGTAGTCCCCCTTATCTCTCACGTTCGCTATGTACATCCTAGCGGGATTTGAAAACGAATTCTTGAGGTATCTAATCTTCGCGTCATCTGTCTACTAGTCCCCTCCTGCTAACAGCAGGAGTTCGTCGAATTCTAGCTAGTGCTTATGCTATAGCTAGCCTGCTACGTGTCAGAGGTTCGTAAGCTGTTCTAGAGCTTTCGCTATCTTGTTACTGTCCGCAAACATGGCCTTAAGTTATGTGAGAAAAGCTTCAGGGTCCTTCGCGCTGTCCGGGCCTCCTTTCTCCCAGAAATGGCGCATCTAGGCGCACTAGCGAGCGGGGAGAGTGTCGTAGATTATGTTCTAGTAATAATCTACGCCTATTAGGGGTTTTATCCTAGAGCGCGCTCTAAGCGAACTCCTAATATAGAGCAAGTAATCCCTGAATAATTCGGCTCTTCTGTCCTACGTTAGTAGCCTCTACTCTCGGGGTCCCATTAGTTCTAGGCCAGAGTTCGCATGCGTTGCTATGGCTAGCGCGTCCGCGAGAGCCTTTAGTAGCTCCTCTGACAGGGCGCCTGGGTTTTGTCGCTGTCAGGACTCCGATTCATTTAGCGCGGCCCGCCTGGCTGTTAGCTCGGCCATAATTTGCTGTTACTAGGTATGCATTCCCTTGACGACATAGCGCATTTCTGCTAACGCTTCCTTGTTCGTGGATCCTTTAGACACTAGGGTTAATTAGCTAGGAGACAGCCTTTCTATAGTGAAATCAATCGTACTTAATGTCACGGGTAAACGACATATACACAGGGGTTCATGTAGTATTCAACAAGTACGATAGGGAGAGAGGGACTATCTGCTAGCTGTCTAGTCTTTTATAGCCAGCCTCGTCAGGGGTCGCGTCGCATAGGCCCTAGCCTGTGCCAAGACTTAGGGCCTTGCCCTTCACAACTACGAACATTTCCCTGAGGAAATGTGTACTTAACAAACGAGCTTTAACTCTTAACACTAGGTACAGGACTTCATGCTGTCCTAGCCCTAACGATAGATTCGATTTACCTAGCGTTTGCGTTTCTACGTTAAAGGGGCGTTAGTGTCTAGGATGACACAAGGTAGTAATGTAGAAAGAGAAGACATTACTACACAAAGAAAGAGCAAGAGAAACCCCGCACTAATAAGGTAGCTTAGGGACGAGCTAGGCTAAGAGGGGGATAGTGTCATGAAGTGTCATGAGTGTCATGAGTGCTATAAGCTACAAGCACTATAGCCTGAGTCATAGCGGTCATGAGTGCTATAAGTCATAGTGTTATAAGTCATAGTACTATGAGTCATAACGTAGGCATAGAAGAGAGAGTCTGTCACGTAAGGATAGACACCTAGATCTGTAGGTTTAGTCTACAGATCTATAGGCCTACAGGGAGAAGGGATCTATTATGTGAGAATAGACCCTAGGATCTATAGGATTAGTCTACAGATCTACAGACATAGGTCTAACAGGTCTGTTAATAGATTTAACAGAGCTGCCCTGTCTCTCTAGTATATAGGGATGGCTTCAGGACAGGTAGTTAGGAGCTTTGTGCTTAATTACAATCTTCTCCTCTAGGGGGGATAGTCAGGACAAGGTTAATTGCCTTTGTCAATATTCTTTACTACTCTGCGAGTCTAATACTTGATCCCCTTCCTGCTATTAGCACCTACCCTTCTGACAGCTTATTAGGGTCGAATACAAGCAAGATTAGCTAATCTGTAAATTGTTACTTAAGTTCCTCGAAGGCATTCTGTTAGGCGTTGTCCTAAACGAATAGTGTATCCCTCGTAGTAAGGGTCGTAAGTAGTGCCATAATCCTCGAGTAGTTCGTAATGAACCTTTAGTAGAAGTTAGCAAACCTAAGGAAGGACTATACTTCCTTGACATTAGTTTGCGTAGGCTACTCCTTTACGACTTTAACCTTCTTAGTGTCTATCTTGATTCCGTCCTAGGCTACTACGTAGCCGAGGAATTAGACTTCTTGCTTGTAAAACTCGCTCTGCTAAGGCTTGACCTTTAGCTTATAGTCCTAGAGTTTCTGAAGCACCTTGCGTGCGTAAGTCTTGTGTTCTTCGATCGTCTAGGAGTAGACGTCTTATAGATTAGAGAAGATATAGATAATAGATAAATCTAAGCTACATCTAGAGAGTAGATACTACTAAAATATAAGAGATATCTATCTATCTGCTCTATATCTTTTACCTAATAGATTAAGAGCTACAGATAATCTATTGTCGCTAGACTAAGTAGATATCTATAGATAATAAGCTTAAACAGAGCAAAATCTGAGAAATTGAGATTTAGAACTTGTATTTAGAGTGCACGAAGCGTAAGGTCCTAACTATTAACAGGAGTAGAGCTTATCGATGTATAGTATGCATACTTTCAAGCCTTATTACTAATAGAATAACATAGGCTCTACCTATACGTCTGTCTTTGTCATGTCTATAGTAACCCTCTTAATCAGCACTCATTATTAGGGCATAATAACCTATATTCTTTATAATCCTTCTAACAAGCTACATGTCCTTCTGCTAAATAGTAACGCGCTTAGCATAGATGGCTGCCAGGTTCGCATCTAGACATGCAGTTAGCAACTATGTAATACGACTCGCATTAAAACTTACTCTTAAAGTATAATACTAAGTACGCTTTAGCTGCCTCTTAAATTGCCTAAATGGTACTAGCTTAGAACCTAACGTCAGGTATTCTCGTGTTATCGTTTGTAACCTCCTAGACAAGCCTCTAGAATAGTCTCTTTTAAATTAACAGATCTACAGAACACTAGTATCTCCTAATCTCTCTTAGCGCTATCGCTATAAGCAAGTTAGTAATTAATCTTAGTAGAGAGTTACAAAACATACTACTAGCCTTCTACTTGTACTTCCTTCTCTGTAGTGTACTACTACCCTAAGCGTCCTTCTTCTTCTTATTCTGACTAGTCTTCTAATGCTAATCCTTACAAGTCTTAGTGCCTTTCCTAGTAGCCGCTACCGCGGTCGTAGACTTGCCGCTAGTGCTCTTGCGAGTAGACTTGCTGCTAGTGCTCTTGCAAGGCACTTTCTAGGTAGTTGTGCTTTAAGTAGTACTGTTACCTCGCCCGCGTAACGTAGCCTGCTATTCAAGCTAGGCTTTAGGGAGATTAGGAGGCATGTCTAAGACTGTTAGTATTAAGCTTGCATTAGGATATCTCTAGACGTACTAGCTATAACGAGGTTATAGTAGTTACGAAAAGGTAGGATTAATGCGCTACTAATTAAAGCTATGTCGTATGGCAAATAGAGTGCGGGTAAGTAATAGATCGCTCTAGTAAAGCGCAAGTGCGAATGTAATAAGTCAGGGTTGTTAGAGGTTAGTGCTATAAGAAAGGTTATAACGAGTCATGAGGTAGTAAGGTAGGGCCTTTAGTTACTAGGGCTACATGCGCAAGCTATAGTAATACGCGAGTCGATCAAATTCGGAAGGTGCGTAATACGCTTAGGTCTTAGAAAAGCGAGTACGCATATGTCTACAGCGTGTCTATAGCGTGTCTATAGTGTGTCTACACTATACTAGACCTAGCTTAAGAAGTAGTAATACTCTGTAGGTGCTTTAAAGCATTGTCTAAATCGTTACTTAGTTAGTAATACTAGTATAACGAAGGGTAGGGTAATTAGTAAGTACCGAGTGCTTATCGAAAGGCCGCATTACTCCTTCCTTCTAAGAACTACCCTGCAGTTAGACTAGTTAGACTTTAGGCAGTAATCTTTGTCTATAGTATGTCTATGTCAACTTCGCATGAAAATGAGAGACTAGTGATTTACTTACTAAATGTTAGGTCCCCTAGACTTATACTACCTATAAGGTATATTAGCAGGAAAGCTTAAAAGAAGCTATCTATAGCATGTCTACGTTAACTTCGCACTAAAACAAGAGACTAGTAATTTACTTACTAAATGTTAGGTTGCCTAGACTCGTACTACCTATAAGGTATATTAGCAGGAAAGCTTGAAAGAAGCTGTCTATAGCATGTCTACGTCAACTTTGCACAAAAATGAGAGACTAGTAATTTACTTACAAAAGATTAGGTTGCCTAGACTTGTACTGCCTATAAGGTATATTTGTAGGAAAGCTCGAAAAGAGTTGTCTATAGCATGTCTACGTTAACTTCGCATGAAAGCGCTAAGTAATATCTACTTCCTAGCGCTAAACAGCTTTTACTCTTACTACCTAGCGCGAAGCAGCCTTGCTTTAACCTGTGAAGCACTAAGGGATATTAGCTTCCTAGCGCTTAACAGCTTTTACTCTTACTCCCTAGCGCAAAGCAGCCTTGCTTTAACCTATGAAGCGCTAAGGGATATTAGCTTCCTAGCGCTTAACAGCTTTTACTCTTACTACCTAGCGTGAAGCAGCCTTGCTTTAACCTGTAAAGCGATAAGGGATATTAGCTTCCTAGCGCTTAATAGCTTTTACTCTTACTGCCTAGCAAGATTGCTAGTGTCTAAGAGTAGTTACTCTGAATTTCGCTAAGTAGGTTTGTATATAAGGTTCTAGAAGTAGGTAGCTTGCCATTTGTAGGACAGAGCTCTATAATCTGTCCTAAAGAACGTTAGATGTCTACAGCATGTCTATAGCATGTCTACATAGCTAGATAGTAGCCAAGCGGGGCTTAGTAAGAGGCAGAAAGACTAGGTCATCTATAGTATGTCCTGTCGATACTACTAAGATGCTTTTTTAGCTACTAAACAAGCTATACATCTTTAGGCATAATAGTAATACGTTTTAAGTAGATTGTAATCATGTTGTACCTTTTAAACTTAGCGACAAGATATGCTTCTACTGCCTCTTATAATGTAACTAAAGCAAGACTTTAGAAGCAATATTCTGCGTGACCTAGTACTACTAAGCCTGTAATCTCTTAGACAAGCTAAGCAAATAGCAACTTTCGTAACAAGAGCTTAGTACCTTTCTAATACTTCCGAATCTCTCGTATAGCTGCTAGCCCTAGCTTCTTAGGCTTACGCTGTTAAAAGGTCTAACTAGTCTAAACTGCGATTTTTTTCCCTAGGCCTAGGGTGTAGGAGCCGCTTTTTAGACGCCTCGCTAAAGGTGTTTCATTAAGGTAAGCTTATATACAGCTAATAGTAGTAGACTTCTTTACAGGCTTGCGCTTTTTTGTAACCCTTTTCTTTAGTTATATACAGTTGTAGAAAGTAGGGCTCCTTATAGGGTCCGCATTACTCTTATTAGTATCCTTAATACTACTAAGCGGTAGCATATTACTAGAAGGACATGTTGCATAGGCGATTTAGTAAACAAGACAGAAGTTAGAGCGAGAAAATTAGGATCTAGGGCAGGCAAAAGACTTTGAATTACACATAGTAGGGCCGTACTATTCTAAATCAAGTAGTAATACCTATGGCGTCAAAGCTTTAAATCAAGAATGTAGTATCGAAGCCTATATATACTACATAGCATAAGGTCGCTAGAAGAGTAGTATAGTACTTGACTTTAACGACTTAAGATAGTAGTCTTAATTACTAAGCAATGCTATAAGAGTCACGTGAGTTAGCGAGTAACAAGTCAACTCTGACGCTAACGCTAAGTTGCACATTCCTTCTTTACTATACCTTCTTGTCATAAGGGTAGGTGCTAATAGCAGGAAGGTAACTAGATATTAGACTCGTAGAGCTGTAAAGAACATCGACAATAGCAGTTAACCTTGTAACTAACTATCCCCTAGGGAAAGGGAATTAAATTAAGCACAAAGCTCCTAACTGCCTGTCCTAAAGCCATCCCTATATACTAGAGAGACAGAGCAGCTCTGTTAGATCTATTAACAGACCTAACAGATCTATGTCTATAGATCTGTAGACTAACCCTATAGATCTAAGGGTCTATTATCCTATAACAGATCCCTTCTTCCTTGTAGGCCTATAGATCTGTAGACTAACCCTACAGATCCGGGGATCTGTCCTCACGTAACAGATCCTTTCTCCTATGACTATGCCTATAACTTATAGTACTCCTATGACTATACTTATAACTTATAGCACTTAGGACCCTCATGATCCTAAAACCTATAGTACTCCTGACACTTATGACACTATCCCCCTCTTAGCCTAGCTCGTCCCTAAGCTACCTTATTAGTGCGGGGTTTCTCTTGTCATTTCCTTTTGTGCTATGATGTCTTCTCTTTCTACATTACTGCCTTATGTCATCCTAGACACTAACGCCCCTTTAACGCAGAAACGTAAACGCCGCGCAAATTGAATCTATCGTTAAGGCCAGGACAGCATAAAGTCCTATACTTAGTGTCAAGAGTTAAAGCTCGTTTGTTAGGTACACATTTCCTCAGGGAAATGTTTGTAATGTCACTTTAGTAACTATCGAAGTTACGACGCAAAGGTGACAGAGGTCGAATAGAAGAAGTTATGCGATTAGCGGAAAAGACTAATTACTGATCTCGATTGTGCGAAGGCGGTCCTAGCCAAGGCTTCGCAGAAGATAATAGAGGCGCATGTAAAGGAGATACGTCTTCGAAAACAGTTAGACGCGGTCGACTAGGAGGTCGAGGAGGGTCGCGCTCTCGAGGAGCGTAAGATTAGGGAGGATAAGGCCGAGGAACAGGCTCTCTTGCAGGCTAGGTTCCTTCTTGACCTAGATCCTTCGGCGGGCCTCGCTCTTAGTCCTACGACATAGAGTGTAATAGAGGGTTTTACTAACGCCTCATATTAGGGTTTCCTGGATAGCGTGATAGCCGAGCCGATCGACAGCGTCCCGCAGGAGTCTAGTCGTGGCTTAGGATCTTCTTCCTAGGTTCGTTCCTTTCTCGAAACTCCGTATCTTTTGCTAATAGTTTCGCAGATGTTCTAGGGGTTCCTAGGTGTTCTCGGTACTCCTATATCCTTCCTATTTTACTAAGTACTCTTGCTGTCCGTCCCGCTAGCGAGTGTCGACAATCTTTTCGACAGCGTACTCTGGTTCTTCTACTTCAGGGTCGAGTAGTAAGGGTTCTGTTTGTAGTGTAGCGTCTGGCGCTACTTGTTTAAGTAGAGAGACATAGAACACAGGGTGTATTCTCATCTGCTTAGGTAGCTGTAACTTAAAATTAACTAGTCCTTTCTTAGCCTTAATCCTAAATAGTCCTAGTTTTACAGCGTCTAGTTTTTTACTCGGCTTGTCTAATTTAATGTGACAGCAGAGGAGATATACCTTGTCCCCCTCCTTTAGAATTAGTCCCTTAATTCTCTTACAATTCGCGTACTATGCCATGTTCTGCTAATAGAACTGCAGGTCGAGTCGTGCTTCTGTTTGTAGTCAGCGTAGATATTCTACTTGTCTAAGTGCTACTAGGTTTAGATTACTAGCTAAGACGTCCGGGATGTCTTCTATAGCTAATCTATATGCTATCTGAAAAGGCAAGAGTCCTGTCGACTCTGCTAGCGTACTATTATACGCGAGCTATGCTATTAGCAACAACTCTACCTAGTTGTTCTAGTCCCTATTCACATAGGATCGAAGGTA
>JADDMT010000131.1:0-74037 GCA_021401465.1 Teratosphaeria epicoccoides
AGCACCCTTAGCGCCACCTCTGCGATAAGCAGAAAGCAGCGCTGTCTTGTACCTACTAAAAGGTCGGATTACTCTGTCACACTGCGAGATATTTTCATATCATATAGCACATACATCTATATCATAACTATAAGACTCACGACTAAGAGCTTTTAGCTATTATTGACGGCTTCAAGGAGTACTAACACTACCTCGAAGGCGTAGCGTACCCTATTAAGGTGCTTACTAACTATAATAACCTTCGCGGCTTCATAGGCGTGAAGCAGCTAAGTAGTCGGCAAGCAAGGTAGGCAACTTTCCTCGCTAGCTTTGACTTCGTTATCTAGCATCGTTCTAGAAAGACGAATCTAGCTAACAGTCCTTCGTGACGACCGGACTACGACACTAGGGAGAAGGGTAACTAACAGCTTCTCCCTACGCTGCAAACAAAGCTTGTAGTTTAGGGCGGCGATCTGTCGTTAGGTCCTCTTGTAGGTCGACTACAGGTCTAATAGGGCCTCACGGCCTCCGCTAGCGACGAACCCTCCTATCTGGCAGTTATAGCGACCGCGTCTAGCTTAATCCGTGCGGTAGTTAACCGGCTTATATGTAGTAAGCATGCGATGTCTAAAGAACCCTTTAAAGAAGTCTCGAGACTTATTTAGCGGTTACAAGAGCGAGAACCGGAGTTAATTAATGAGAGTGTAGCCCTCTAGGACACTACAGGCAGTCCGAAGTACTAGACTAAGTCAGGCGACTTGTAGTACTTTAATAATAGGCTCTACGTACCCGCTAACTACGTACTCTGTTTATAGCTCCTCCGTATTTATCATGACAATGAACTCGCGGGCCATTTTGGCGTAGAGAAGACGAACGCACTTCTCGGACGTAAATACTAGTAGCCTACGCTAGAACAGGATGTCTCTAACTATGTCAAATCCTGCTAGACGTGCCAGGTTAGCAAATCTCGGCGCTATTACCCCTATAGCGATGCTTAGGCGCTCCTACTACTAGAGAGACTATAGTAGGACTTAACCATGGATTTCATTACTGATTTGCCGCTAGCAAAGTAGAGAGGCAATGTAGTTAATGCTGTCCTTGTAGTAGTCGACTAATACTCTAAGATGAATGTCTTCATCCTATGTACGAAAAGATGCACAAGTAGCGAGCTTGCGCGACTACTTCGCGACAAAGTCATATAGCGCTTAAGTGTCCCCTAAAGTATCCTATTAGATCGAGGTTCTGTCTTTACTAGTAAATACTAGCAAGAATTTGTGTTTAAGGCGCGTGTTAAGTACTGCCTAAGTATAGCATTCTATCTACAGACTAATAGTTAGACTAAACGTATGAACTAGACTCTTGAGTAGTACCTTTAGTGCTACTACGCTAAGAACTAGGATGCCTAGGCCGACGCAATTCCTATGGCAGAATTTGCAGTTAATAATAGCGTGCATACTACTATACGCATGTCGCCATTTCAGATTCTTTATAGCTTTGATCCGGAAATACACCTAGAACCGCCTCAGGACGAGTCTTCTAAGGAGAGGGTACTAGCCGCTACAGAATTAGCGCGGCGTATACGCGAGGTACATTCGGTGCTAATAGAACACTAGAAAAAGGCCTCAGAATCCTAGATTAAACATAATAACGCCTATGCTAAACCGATGTAGTACGTAGTTAGTACGAAGGTATTACTGTCGACGAAGAATCTCAAGCTGAAACTTCTAAGCAAGAAGATGACGCCAAGGTTCGTCAGACCCTTCTAGATACATGACAGGATAGGCTCGCAGGCGTACTAGCTATCGTTGCCATTATCGTATTATGTGCATAATGTCTTCTACATATCTCTACTCGAACTATAGGTATAGCGCAAGGGCGAAGAGCCCGCGGACCTGATGCTAGTAGCAGAAGAGAACGAAGAGTAGGAAGTCGAGGGTATTAAGGACAGTATGCGGCGTAAGGGCGTAACGCACTATCTAGTAAAGTAGAAAGGATACCTACCTAAGTACACATAATAGGTTCCGGCTAAAGACTACAAGAACGCTCTAAAAGCTATTCGTGAATTCGAAGAGTAGAGGAGGCGTAAGCAGGGCTTAAGAAGGTCGATTTGTAGGGAGATAAGGGCTTTAGAGCAGAATTCTTGACATGTGTATGTAGCGCATAACGCGCGGAGTAACAACAAGAAGCAAACGCCCTACTTATACATCATTAATGCCTAAAGGCATACCTAGAATAAACCTAAGGAGAACAAGAGACATGCTCAGATTAGCTTCGTAGCTAATGCTTAGCGACTACTAGTTAGGGGCTTCCTGACTAAACCCGAAGCAGGAGAGTCTTTCTTGTTACGGTCCGCTAGGGACTACCTACCCGCACGGGGTCTACTAAACACCCTGAAGCGACTATAAGTGACAGGGGTAGCAACGCTACAAAGAGAGGCTAGCATCTTCTTCTTTAGTAGGTTGCGAGGGAGCTCGTCTTCAGAGCCTATAGTAGCTAGAGAACTAGCGACATCCTTACTACGCCTAGTCGCGACGACTACCTTATCCTTAGCATTAGAAGGCAAAGAGACTTAGGCGCGCTTGCGGCTATTGCGCTCGGCCCTTAAGATTATCTTGCACTTCTTGACACAAGTGTCGACTACATCATCGGACTTAGTGTCTCCCTTAGGCGTAACTAGTGCGGCAACACTACAGCGCGAAGGGATCACGTTAGGACCGAAGGTATCCTAGATGTCGTCATCCTCCTTATCCTCAAAGATCTGGCCTAGAGGCTTGTGCCTTAGCGTCTTAGCGGATGTAGTGCGGATTGCAAGCAGGGAAGGTTCGGCTTCCTTGTCGCTAACCTTAATTTTAGCCCTAGCCTTCTTCTTCTTCTTAGACAGTAGCGTCGAGGCGGCGTAGGCAGCGGCGCTACAATGTGTTAGCTATACGCACGCGACAGGATTCGAGTAAGTAACTTACGGCTTAGTCCTTAGGACCGGCTTAGAGGCAGGCTGCCTCTTAGTACGGCGTTAGGGCGTAGCCTTAGCGGCAGGAACAGTGAATTGCTTGATAACCTTCTTGCGGATTATCCGCATCTTGAAGTCATCGTTAATAGAGGCAAGGGCCCCGAGTTGCTAACGCTAGCGGCTAGTTAGATATTTCTTGACGCTAACGTTAGCCTAGCGGAGAAAGTTAGCATTTATACTTAGAGGGTACCTACACTATATGCGTACTATGGCGAAGGTCTTGACCCTAACGGTTAGTACCTTCAAGATCTTCTAGACTAAGTCTGCAATTAGACCTAGACAAACGTTTTCGCCTGTTAGTAGAGAGTCGAAGCAAACACTGCTATAAGAATAGTTAGTAGTCGCAGTAAAGCACGAGAGGGCGCCGAGCAGGTAGGTAAGTACCTCGCGGTACTTAGCCTGTAGCCTGTTTATAGTTAGAGTACCTTTAGTAACCCCCTCGTCGCGCGTACTCTAGAAGTTATCGATGTTACGGCAGAGCTAGTTGTACTCGCTATACACCTCTTTAGGGAGGTCTTAGCATTTTTGATGCTTGCTATTATAGTTAACATAATTACAGTAGACATTGCCCTCATCAAATCTGCTGACATAGATCTCGGCTACGCTTCGGTTAGTATAAGCCACGCATACCTTGCGGGTAGGGGACACCTTACTAACACGTAGAGGAGAGATGTGTTAATATAGATGTATATGCTATATAATATGGAAATATCTCGCAGTGTGACAGAGTAATCCGACCTTTTAGTAGGTACAAGACAGTGCTGCTTTCTGCTTATCGCAGAGGTAGCGCTAAGGGTGCTTATAAACCCCGACGCTCCTTAATTAGGGAAAGCATGTCCAAGCCTAACCCCGCAGGGGTACCGTAGGGTCAGCGACGTAGGGGCGTCCTACGTCAACAACTAATCCTACTTAGACGACATACAAGCTAACGTATATACGAAGGACCCCCTTGCTATATGTAGCAGGGTTACTACATGCTAAGGGTAGGCATTAGAACCTATGCGGTTCTAATAGCCCCCTAGTATTAACCGTATCACTACCCCTCCTCCTATGAGGATGTCCCTAGCCTTACTAAGTAATACACGCGGAACGTATAGGGTACGGGATGTAGCATGCTTACACTACGCAAGGGTAAATAGGTAGATAGCCTACGTAACATGTGTCATGCGTACACCTTAATACCTTCGTAGCGAGTACAGGGCGGAGGCTACTAACTCGGGCGGGTTTTAACCTGTCACATGTTAGGCAGCTTCGTAACACCTTCGCTTTACATGCAGATCGAGATATCAGGACACTATAAGCATGTACTTTAGTTAATCCTTGAAATTATAGGGCGAGCATGTACGCTAGCCTCGCCAAGTAGCTTGGCCGTCCCTATTTAGTCGTGACTGTAAAGAACGTGTTACAGAACCTTAGGGTAGTAGGAAAGTACGCAGACGCTCTACGCGCGCCGCTCAAAACGGCAGGAGCGCGCTCCTGGCGCGGGCCTCGCCACATTTTCATGCTAGTAGGCTAGCACGAGTGTAGTCGGCGCACATGCGTAACAGCCGCGTTATTCGTTATTGCATCATTCGGTCCCCTTGTAAGTTAACTAAAGGCAGGTGCTCTACGCATGTAGTTCGACTTACTAGCTTAACGGTTGCGGTAGGCAACAGGGGGGCTGTCAGAGGGTATAAAAACCTCGTTGCTTTCCTAAACTTCCTGTTCTAAGATACTAACATTGACCTCCGCTCCTATTTCGCTTAGCTTGCGCCTTGCCGTGTCTGCGGGTCTATACTAGAGCTTCTTCTTCTTTAATCAATTAATCAAGATCAATTAACCTGTCTTAGCTATAATGGCTTATGTGCTGCAGACTAAGTTTAACGCTACTCGCTCTGCCCGCGATTGTCGCTCGTGTCGACAATGCCTCGACAACCTTGGTAGCTAAGCTGCACACATCTCTCCTCCGCGTGTTAGTAAGGCGTCCCCTACCCGCGAGGTATGCGTGACTTGTACTAACTAAAGCGTAGCCGAGATCTACGTTAGCAGATTTGATGAGGGCAGTGTCTACCGCAATTATGTTAACTATAATGGCAAGCATCAAAAATGCTAAGACCTCCCTAAAGAGGTGTATAGCGAGTACAACTAGCTCTGCTGTAACATTAATGACTTCTAGAGTACGCGCGACAAGGGGATTGCTAAAGGCACTCTGACTATAAACAGGCTACAGGCTAAGTACTACAAGGCACTAGCCTACCTGCTCGGCGCCCTCTCATGCTTTACCACGACTACTAACCGTTCTTATAGCGGTGTTCGCTTCGACTCTCTGCTAACAGGCGAAAACGTTTGTCTAGGTCTAATTGTAGACTTAGTCTAGAAGATCTTGAAGGTGCTAACCGTTAGGGTCGAGACCTTCGCCATAGTACGTATATAGTACAGGTACCCTCTAAGTATAAATGCTAACTTTCTCTACTAGGCTAACGTTAGCGTCGAGAAATATCCGACTAGCTGTTAGCGTTAGCAACTCGGGGCCCTTGCCTCTATTAACAATGACTTTAAGACGCGGATGATCTGCAAGAAGGTCATTAAGCAATTCACCGCTCCTACTGCTAAGGCTACGCCCTAGCGCTATACCGAGAGACAGCCTGCCTCTAAGCCGGTCCTAAGGACTAAGCCATAAGTTACTCACTCGAATCCTGTCGCGTGCGTACAGCTAACACATTATAGCGCCGCTGCCTACGCCGCCTCGACGCTACTGTCTAAGAAGAAGAAGAAGGCTAGGGCCGAAATTAAGGTTAGCGACGAGGAAGCTAAACCTTCCTCGCTTGCGACCCGCACTACGTCTGTCAAGACACTAAGGCACAAGCCTCTAGGCTAGATCTTTGAGGATGAGGAGGATGACGACGTCTAGGATACCTTCGGTCCTAACGTGATCCCTTTGCGCTGTAGTGTCACCGTACTAGTTACGCCTAAGGGGGACACTAAGTCTAATGATGTAGTCGACACTCGTGTCAAGAAGCGCAAGATGATCTCGAGGGCCGAGCGTGACAGCCGCAAGCGCGCTCGAGTCTCTTTGCCTTCTAATGCTAAGGATGAGGTAGTCATTGCGACTAGGCGCGGTAAGGATGTCGCTAGTTCTCTAGCTACTATAGGCTCCGAAGACGAGCTCCCTCGCAACCTACTAAAGAAGAAGATGCCGGCCTCTCTTCCTAGCGTTACTACCCCTGTCACTCATAGTCGCTTCGGGGTGTTTAGTAGACCCCGTGCGGGTAGGTAGTCCCTAGTAGACCGCAACAAGAAAGACTCTCCTACTTCGGGTTCAGTTAGGAAGCCCCTAACTAGTAGTCGCTAAGCATTAGCTACGAAGCTAATCTGAGCATGTCTCTTGTTCTCCTTAGGTTTATTCTAGGTATGCCTTTAGGCATTAATGATGTATAAGTAGGGCGTTTGCTTCTTGTTGTTACTCCGCGCGTTATGCGCTATATACACATGTTAAGAATTCTGCTCTAAAGCCCTTATCTCCCTACGAATCGACCTTCTTAAGCCCTGCTTATGCCTCCTCTGCTCTTCGAATTCACGAATAGCTTCTAGAGCGTTCTTGTAGTCTTTAGCCGGAACCTATTATGTGTACTTAGGTAGGTATCCTTTCTACTTTACTAGATAGTGCGTTGCGCCCTTACACCGCATACTATCCTTAATACCCTCGACTTCCTACTCTTCGTTCTCTTCTGCTACTAGCATCGGGTCCGTAGGCTCTTCGCCCTTACGCTATACCTATAGTTCGAGTAGAGATACGTAGAAGATGTCATACACATAATACGACAATAGCAACGATAGCCGGTACGCCTGCGAGCCTATTACGTCGCGTATCTAGAAGGGTCTGACGAACCTTAGCGTTATCTTCTTGCTTAGAAGTTTTAGCTTAAGATTCTTCGTTAACAGCAACACCTTCGTACTAACTATGTACTATATCGGTTTAGCACAGGCGTTATTATGTTTAATCTAGGATTCTGAGGCCTTTTTCTAGTGTTCTATTAGCACCGAATGTACCTCGCGCATACGCTGTGCTAATTCCGCGGCAGCCGGAACCCTCTCCTTAGAAGACTCGTCCTAAGGCGGTTCTAGGTGTATTTCTAGATTAAAGCTATAAAGAATCTGAAATGGCGACATGTGTATAGTAGCATGCACGCTGTTATTAACTGCAAATTCCGCCATAGGAATTGCGTCGGCCTAGGCATCCTAATTCTTAGCGTAGTAGCACTAAAGGTACTACTTAAGAGTCTAGTTCATATGTTTAGTCTGACTATTAGTCTATAGATAGAATGCTGTATTTAGGCGGTGCTTGACACGCGCCTTAAACACAAATTCTTGCTAGTATTTACTAGTAAAGACAGAACCTCGATCTAATAGGATACTTTAGGGGACACTTAAGCGCTATATGACTTTGTCGCGAAGTAGTCGCGCAAGCTCGCTACTTCTGCATCTTTTCGTACATAGGATGAAGACATTCATCTTAGAGTATTAGTCGACTACTACAAGGACAGCATTAACTACATTGCCTCTCTACTTTGCTAGCGGCAAATCAGTAATGAAATCCATGGTTAAGTCCTACTATAGTCTCTCTAGTAGTAGGAGCGCCTAAGCATCGCTATAGGGGTAATAGCGCCGAGATTTGCTAACCTGGCATGTCTAGCAGGATTTGACATAGTTAGAGACATCCTGTTCTAGCGTAGGCTACTAGTATTTGCGTCCGAGAAGTGCGTTCGTCTTCTCTACGCCAAAATGGCCCGCGAGTTCATTGTCATGATGAATACAGAGGAGCTACGAACAGAGTGCGTAGTCGGCAGGTACGTAGAGCCTATTGTCAAAGTACCACAAGTCGCCTGACTTGGTCTAGTACTTCGGACCGCCTGCAGTGTCCTAGAGGGCTACACCCTCATTAATCAACTCCGGTTCTCGCTCTTGCAACTACTGAATAAGTCTCGAGACTTCTTCAAAGGGTTCTTCAGACATCGCATGCTTACTGCATGTAAGCTAGTTAACTACCGCACAGATCGAGCTAGACGCGGTCGCTATAACCGCTAGATAGGAGGGTTCGTCGCTAGCGGAGGCCGTAAGGCCCTATTAGACCTGTAGTCGACCTATAAGAGGACCTAACGACAGATCGCCGCCCTAAACTACAAGCTTCGTTTGTAGCGTAGGGAGAAGCTATTAGTTACCCTCCTCCCTAGTATTGTAGTCCGGTCGTCACGAAGGACTGTCGGCCGGATTTGTCTTTCTAGAACGATGCTAGATAACGAAGTTAAAGCTAGCGAGGAAAGTCGCCTACCTTGCTTGCCGACTACTTAGCTGCTTTACGCCCATGAAGCCGCGAAGGTTATTATAGTTAGTAAGCACCTTAATAGGGTACGCTACGCCTTTAAGGTAGTGTCGGTACTCCTTGAAGCTGTTAACAATAGCTAAAAGCTCTTAGTCGTGAGTCTTATAGTTAAGCTTAGCGCCCTGTATCTTCCGCGACTAGAAGGCAATCAGGTACTATCGCGTACTGCCTTAGTGCGACTAGAGCTGCGATATAATTATGGCTATTGCGAATTTTGAAGCATTAGTCTCTATCCGGATCTTCGTAGTAGGGTTAAAGTGCCGAAGTATAGGCGTAGTTTAAAAAGCTGCTTTAAGTTCAGAGAAAGCCTTACTCTAAGCCTCCTCCTAAGGCACTATCCCTAGCTTTTTTCCTCTAATCGCGCCCTTTGCGAGGGCCGTAAGGGGGGCTACGATCTTCGAGTAGGATCGTAAGAATCTGTAATAGAAGTTAGTAAATCCTAGGAACACCTGCACTTCTTAGAGGGTAGTTAGCTATAGCTACTCCGCGATTACAGACACCCTTTAGTCATCCATGATAACTCCTTCCGTGGAGACGATGTATCCAAGAAACTTAATCCTATCTGTCAGGAATGAGCACTTCTTTAGGTTCGCGTATAGAGCGAACTTGCGGAGCCGTTTAAGTACTATCCTTAGGTACTAAATATGCTCCTCCTTCGAGTCAGAGTAGACTAGTATATCGTCTAAATATACTACGTAGCAGGTGTTAACAAGGCCGGCTAGGGCCTAGTTAATATACGCTTAGAACATTGCTAGTACGTTAGTCAAGCTAAACAGCATCACTATATACTTAAAGTGCCTATACTACGTTCAGAATGTAGTCTTCTACTTGTTGCCCTTTCGGATTAGTATCCGGTAGTAGGCGTCCTTCAAGTCGATAGACAAGAAGATAGCGGCGCGACTAAGGCGGTCAAGCGTCTTGCTAATAAGTAGTAGGGGGCAGCAGTTTTTCTAGGTTACTACGTTAAGGCCCCTATAGTTAACGTATAGGCGGAGCGTGTTATCCTTCTTCAGGACGAACATAACTAACGCTCTAGCCTCGCTGTCGCTTCGTCGGATCCACGCCTAGAGGTAGTCTTGAAGTGTTTCAAGCTACGATTCCGACATAGGGTATAGAGGTTAATACGGAGGATTGTAACCCTCCTTAAGGTTAATCGCATGTTCCGCGTCTAGGGCCTAGGCATAGGCCGCAGCCTCTATGTCGAAAATATCGGCGTATCCCTCTAACTTAGGCAGAAGGGTAACGTCTTCCTTAACGTTCCGTATGTAGACTGCATACACGCATTAGACCTTCTTTATGTCCTTGTAGAAGCTATGTGTGTCACGTATCTGCACTGCAGGAACTTCGCCTATAGAGCCATAGAACTAGTTGTTAGTAGCTCTATTAACAACGACTCCCTGCTTGTAGCGCTAAGGGCGGCCGAGTAGGAGCTCCTTATTAGGAACGTCTTTAGCATAGAAGACTTCGTTAGTCTCGCGCACTTCTCCTGAGGAGTCCGCGAGTTAGAGGCGCACGTTGTACGCGCCTCGAGCCGCTACGCCTTCGCCCTAAAAGGACTTCATAGTAGGCAGCAGGGCTCCTAGGATTAGCTTTAAACCGAGCCGTACGACTACTCTCTAGGGTATCACGTTAACCTCTGCAAGGTCATCTAACATACAGTCTACTAGCTTAAGCGAGCCATTAACTTAGACCGCACCGGATAGGCGCCAGGCAGGCCACGAGTCTACACTATTAGTAACAGACAGCTTAGATACCCGCGGTAGCCATTCAGTTGTCTCGGGCTTGTCCTTCTTTCGCCTCCCCTCTAGGGAGGTTTCGGACACCTTACTTACCTTCTTCCTATTACTTCGTTTAGGACAGCGAGCCGCCTAGTAGTCCCTCGCTCTACAGATGTAGCAGCTACTCGGAGGCTTCTCGCTACTGTCTTTTAGCTCGGAGGGCTTGCTCCTCCGGAATGAACTGCCGCGTTAGGTGTAACCCCTAGGGCGCTTGTAATAGCGGCCCTTCGGTAGGTCCTTAGGGCTTAGACGCTTATTGTCCTTGCCGCCTAATTTTCCATTTTGCTTCAAGGTAATCTCCATACGTGTCGCAAGGGACACGAGGTCTTGCCGAGTTGTTAGAAGTTCATGAAAAGTCATGATTATATTCTGAAGATCGTCATCAAGTTTAACGAGTAAGTGCCGCACGTGTTACGTCTCGGTATAGGGTAGTATCTGTCCCTCGAGCGTAGCGAGGTAGGTAGCGAAGCTAGAGGTTGTTTGTCCCTTTCCCTGCTTAGCCTTCTCGTACTTGACAGACATAGGAAGGGCGCGATTCCCCGGATCCTCGACCTAGTTAACACAGAACTAGCGAAAGTCCGCCTACGTATATGTTCTGTTATAGACCTACATAAGGTTATACTACTCATGCTAATTGTTACGGAGTTCCTTATCCTCTTCGAGCTACATTATACTAAAGGCGACTCATTCGCCCTCCATGGAATATCCGCGTAGGTTAAGCACAAAAACTGCCTTACATGCCTGCAAGAAAGTTCGAGCCTCCTTTAAGGTGTCTCCCTTGAATGGCTTCGGGTTACGTGCGTTACGACTACCTCCTAGTTAGCCTACTATGGCCCCGAATTTAGGCACTAGGTTCGTAGGCATACGCGGAGGGTCTACGCCTCCTAGTAAGTTGTCTTCGCGGGTCCCTAGCGTGAAATCTCGCTAGATTTCTTCGTCCGCTAGTTTATTAGTACTACTCATGGCGACGTCTTCGTCGTCCTCGCTGTTGTCCTTACTAGAAGCGGTGCGGCTCTAGCTCTAGTTTGCAAGGCAGTTCGCGACCTAATTGACAATCATGGCTATAAGGGCCAGGTTAATAGTTAGGGTTAGCTACAGTCCCTATGCGGGGGGTCTATTACCTTGTCCGCCGCGTAATTAGCCTCTAGCGGAACCGTCGCTCGATGTAGTGTCGCTCGCAGGGGGTACTTCTACGGGCTAGTTACTCAGGCTAGCTTCGCTATCGCAGGCGCTTAGGATAGCGCTCGCTATACGTTAGTTGCGAGTTTGTAGTGCTCTAGACATATCGTAGTATTCTCTGCTAGACTGCAAAGTAGGGGGGAGAAAGCAGAACTAATATAGATGTATATGCTATATAATATAGAAATATCTCGCAGTGTGACAGGATAATCCGACCTTTTAGTAGGTACAAGACAGCGCTACTTTCTGCTTATTACAGAGGTAGCGCTAAGGGTGCTTATAACCCCTGACGCTCCTTAATTAGGGAAAGCATGTCCGAGCCTAACCCCGCAGGGGTACTGTAAGGTTAGCGACGTAGGGGCGTCCTACGTCGACAACTGATCCTACTCGGACGACATATGAGCTAACGTATGTACGAAGGACCCCCTTGCTATATGTAGCAGGGTCACTACATGCTAAGGGCGGGCATTAGAACCCATGCGGTTCTAATGGCCCCCTAGTATTAACCGTATCATGTGTGTAGCTTAGCTGCCAAGGTTGTCGAGGTATCGTCAACACGAGCGACAGTTACAGGTAGAGCAAGTAGCGTCAAACTTAGTCTGTAGCATATAAGCTATTATTACTAAGATGAGTCGATTAATCTTAATTGATTAATTGAAGAAGAAGGAGCTCTAGTTTAGACCCGTAGACATAGCAAGGCGCAAGCTAAGCAAAATAGAAGCGGAGGTCGATGTTAGTGTTTTAGAATAGGAAGTTTAGGAAAGCGACGAGGTTTTTATACCCTCTAATAGCCCCCCTGTTACCTACCGCAACCGTTAAGCTAGTAACTCAAACTACATGCGTAGAGTACCTACCTTTAGTTAACTTATAAGGGGACCGAATAATGCAAGAACGCATAACGCGGCTATTACGCATGTGCGCTAACTATACTCATGCTAGTCTACTAGCATGAAAATGTGGCGAGACCCGCACTAGGAGCGCGCTCCTGCTGTTTCAAGTAGTACGTGCAGAGCGTCCGCGTACATTCCTACTACCCCGAGGTTCTGCGACACGTTCTTCATAGTCATGACTAAATAGGGACAGCCAAGCTACTTAGCGAGGCTAGCGCGTATAGTCGCCCTACTATTTCAAAGATTAACTAAAGTACGTACTTGTAGTTTCCTAATATCTCGATCTGCATGTAAAGCGAAGGTGTTACGAAGCCGCCTAACATGTAACAGATTAAAACCCGCCTAAGTTAGTAGCCTCCGCCCTGTACTTACTACGAAGGCGTTAGGGTATACGTATAATACATGTTACGTAGGCTATCTACCTATTTACTCTTATGTAGTATAAGTGTGCTATATCCTATACCCTATATGTTCCGCGTGTATTACTTAGTAAGGCTAGGGACATCCTCATAGGAGGAGGGGTAGTAATACGGTTGATACTAGGGGGCTATTAGAGCCGCATAGGTTCCGATGCCTGCCCTTAGCATGTAGTAACCCTACTACACATAGCAAGGGGGTCCTTCGTACATACGTTAGCTCGTATGTCGTCTAAGTAGGATTAATGGTTAACGTAGGATGCCCCTATGTCGCTAACCCTACGATACCCCTGCAGGGATAGGCTCGGACATGCTTTCCCTAATTAAGGGGCGTTAGGGGTTATAAGTACCTCTAGCGCTACCTCTGCAATAAGTAGAAAGTAGCGCTATCTTATACCTATTAAAAGGTCAGATTACTCTGTCACACTACGAGATATTTTCATATCATATAGCATATATATCTATATTAGTAGTGCACGACGTACTAGGCAAGATCAAAATATGTGCTATGACTTTAAGCGAGATAGTCGCTACTATTAAGGATCTAGAACAGGAAGTGTACGTCCTATAGGTTAAAGTAACGTAGTCTAAAGTCGAAGTCGAGTTTACGGTTCCTGATAAATATAAGGAATTTGCTACCCTTTTCAAGGAAGAACCCGACTAAGAGGCTCTGCCAGAACACTAGGAGTAGGACTACAGGATACCCTTACTCCTAGGCAGGATGCCGACGAAGCAACTAGTTCGCCTATTATTAGCGGCGAAGCTAGAGATTCTCCGGAAATACCTAGAAGACAACCTCCGGAAGGGCTTTATCTGCGAGTCATAGTTACTAGCAGGGTATCTAATCCTGTTTGTCCCTAAAGGGGAAGACGACTAGCGACTTTGCGTAGATTATCGTAGATTAAATGACATTACAATAAAGAACAGTTATCCGCTTCCTTTGCTCTCAGAATTGTAGGATTGCCTACAAGGAGCAATATGGTTCTTGAAGTTCGACATACTAGGAGTATATAACCGAATTCGAATTAAGGAAGGCGAAGAATAGAAGACCGCGTTCTGAACTAGGTTTAGACACTACGAGTATATAGTCATGCCATTTAGGTTAATAAACACCCTAGCTACATAGCAGGCATTTATTAACAACGTGCTACAAGAGTACCTCGACATCTTCGTGGTTATATACTTAGATGACATCCTCGTCTACTCACGAACGATCGAAGAACATAGGACTCACGTACGTAAGGTACTTCAGAAACTCTAGGATTACAGGCTAAAGGTTAAGCCTTAGAAGAGCGAGTTTCATAAGCAAGAAGTCTATTTCCTTAGCTACGTAGTAGCCTAGAATAGAATCAAGATAGACACTAAGAAGGTCAAAGTCGTAAAAGAGTAGCCTACGCTAACTAATGTTAAGGAAGTATAGTCCTTCCTTAGGTTCGCTAACTTCTACTAAAGGTTTATCGTAAACTATTCGAGGATTATGGCACTACTTACGACCCTTACTACGAAGGATACACCATTCGTGTAGGATGACGCCTAACAGAATGCTTTTAAGGAACTTAAGTAACAATTTACAGATTAGCTAATCTTGCTAGTATTCGACCTAGATAAGCCTCTCATAGTCGAAACAGATGCCTCCGACATAGCACTTAGGGCATGCCTAAGTTAACTAGGACCGAGTAGACGACTACAGCTAGTCGCCTATTACTCGAGGAAGCTGTCTAGACCTAAGCTCTGTTACAACGTCTACAACAAAGAACTTCTAGCTATAGTAGACGCCTACAAGGCGTGGCGAGTCTACTTAGAAGGTTCTAAGCACTAGGTTATAGTCTACACAGACTATGAGAACTTGCAATACTTTACTACGACGAAGGAGTTAAACTAACGACAAGTCCGATAGAGTAAGGAACTCTCTAGCTTTAACTATAAGATCGTCTATTATAAGGTATCTGAGAACGCACGCGCCGATGCACTTAGTCGCTAGACTGACTACATGAAGGGCGTGAAACAGGAGAAACATGCCGTTCTCTAGGAAAATGGCGATAGCATACTTAGAGTTAACTAACTTGCGGCTATAGCTGTCACATAGACTAGCGAATTCTAGGACGACCTAAAGAACGCACTAGTTTATGACCTAACTACACTTGCTGTCCGTAACGACATTAATAGACAGGAGGACTAGGAAGACGAAGACAGAGTGCTTCTCTTCTAAGGGTTAGTATACATGCTAACATCCTTATGTTTAGAGCTACTACGCCTCTAACATGACGTACCTTAGGCAGGATACCTAGGAGTGTCTAAAATGAAGCAAATTCTCTGACAAGAATATTACTTCCCTAGGATAGGCAGAGCAATCGAGGACTATGTCTGTTAATGTGTAACTTGCTAATAGAGTAAGCATGACTATTACAAACTATATAGGCTACTATGACTGCTAAAGGTACCCTAACGGCTATAGGAATCGCTCGCCATAGACTTCATTGTTAAACTACCTTAGTTAAGAGAACCCGCTAATAATGAGTTCTTCGATAGAATCATGGTAGTAGTCGACTAATTCACTAAGTTTAGGAAGTTTATCCTATACCGCGAAGACTTCAAGACCGAAGATATTACACATGTCTTCATTAAATAGGTAGTAGCATTACATAGTATGCTACGAGACCTAGTAACGGATCGAGGATCTGTGTTTACCTCCTACTTCTAGGGAGCCCTAATGAGACAATTCTAGGTCAAACATCGACTAAGTACTTCCTTCTACCCTTAGACGGATAGACAGACAGAACGTCTAAATCAGACGTTAGAATAGTACCTTCGATCCTATGTAAATAGGGACCAGAATAACTAGGTAGAGTTGTTGCTAATAGCGCAGCTCGCGTATAATAGTATGCTAGTAGAGTCGACAGGACTCTCGCCATTTCAGATGGCGTACGGATTAGCCATAGAAGACGTTCTAGATGTCTTAGCTAGGGATCTAAACCTAGTAGCACTTAGGCGGGTAGAACACCTCCGCTAACTACAAACAGAAGCATGACTTGACCTGTAGTTCTATTAGCAGAACATAGCATAGTACGTGAATTGTAAGAGAATTAAGGGACTAATTCTAAAGGAGGGGGACAACGTGTATCTCCTCTGCTGTCACATCAAATTAGACAAGCTAAGTAAAAAACTAGACGCTGTAAAACTAGGACCATTCCGGATTAAGGCTAAGAAAGGACTAGTCAATTTCGAATTACAGCTACCTAAGCAGATGAGAATACACCCTGTATTCTATGTCTCTCTGCTAGAACAAGTAGTACTAGACGCTACACTGCAAATGGAACCCTTACTACTCGACCCCGAGGTTAAAGAACTAGAGTACACTGTTAAGAAGATCGTCGACACTCGCTAGGTAGACAGACAGCGAGAGTACCTAGTAAAATGGGAAGGGTACAGGAGTACCGAAAACACCTAGGAACCCCTAAAGCACCTACGAAACTACTAGTAGAAGGTACGGAGCTTTAAGTAGAAAACGAACCTAGGAAGAAGGTTATAAGCTATGAGTAGGCTCCTACGGGACGCCGTTAATAGGCTCGGCTACTACGCCATCTAGGAAACCCTAGTACAAGGCGTCGGCAAAACCTTCTATTACGCTCTATGTCGTAGGACTAAGAGCAAGACCTGTCGAGGGATCTAGGTTAAGAAGGAACCTAGCCTGCTAAAGAGCCTGCTCTTTAGCCTCGTCCTCCCTAATCTCACGCTCCTTAAGAGCGCGACTATCCTCGACTTTATGGTTAACTATGTCTAACTGTTTCTAAAGACATATCTCCTTTACATGCGCCTCTATCATCTTCTGCAAAGCCTCGGCTAGGGCCGCCTTCGCACGATTAAGATTGGCAATTAGTCTTTTCCGCTAATTACCTAGCTTCTTCTATTCGACCTCTGTTACCTTCGCGTTGTAACTTCGACAGTTACTAAAGTAACACTACAAACATTTCCCTAAGGAAATGTGTACTCGACAAACGAGCTTTAACTCTTGACACCAAGTATAGGACTTCATGCTGTCCTGGCCCTAACGATAGATTCGATTTACGCAGCGTTTACGTTTCTACATTAAAGGGGCGTTAGTGTCTAGAATGACATAAGGCAGTAATGTAGAAAGAGAAGACATTACTACGCAAAGGAAAGGGCAAGAGAAACCCCGCACTAATAAGGTAGCTTAGGAACGAGCTAGGCTAAGAGGGAGATAGTGTCATGAGTGTTAGGAGTACTATGAGTCACAGGGTCATAAGTGTCCTAAAGTGCTATAAGTCATAGCATAGTCATAGGAGAAAGGATCTGTCACGTGAGGACAGACACCTAGATCTGTAGGGTTAGTCTATAGATCTATAGGCCTACATAGGAGAAGGGATATGTCACAGGAGAATAGAACCTAGGATCTATAGGGTTAGTCTACAGATCTATAGACATAGGTCTAACGGGTCTGTTAACAGATCCGACAGAGCTGCCCTGTCTCTCTAGTATATAGGGATGGCTTCAGGACAGGTAGTTATGAGCTTCGTGCTTAATTTAATCATCTCCTCTAGGGAGGATAGTCAGTTACAAGGATAATTGCCTTTGTCGATATTCTTCACTACTCTGCGAGTCTAACACCTAATCCCCTTCCTGCTATTAGCACCTACCCTTTTGACATAAATCTACTTCACTTTACTTCACTTCTATTGCTGTAGTCTAAGCTATTAAGGGTGCGCTCCTAGGCCCGTGCTAGCGCGTCTGTCGCTATATAAAAAAGTCGCTATCGATACTACTCTTGCTTCCTTTCTCTTACATGCTTACTTACATAGTAGGCCCCCCTTTTCCCTGCTTCTCTAAACCTCTCTTCTCGGATTCTAGGCAATACTAACAGGTGTCAGATGGCGCCTACTATCTACTACGTCGACTATACCCTCTAGGGCGTAGATTGCGTCCCCTAATTAGTGCGTCTTAGGCTCCTTGCTATTCCGCTCGGCCTACGCTAACTTATCTAGTCTACCTACGCCTGTGCCTGCGGGAGATGCGCTAGCAAGCGCCTAAACTACAAGGCCCTATACGTTCTACTTAGTGTCTAGGCAAAACGTCCTGCTAACCTAGCTAGCCTCTTAGCTCTCGCCTATGTGTCCTACGCCTCCTAGACACGCTCTTAGGACGCTAACAGGTATGACCCGAATCCTAGTCATCTTTGCATAGCTAACATAGTAATAGCGCCGCTACCTATAGCGACCTATTAAAGGTCCTTAAGGCCTAGAAGGCCTTAGGGCCTTTGTAGTTAGCGGGCCTACTATCCGGGTATTTCTTACTAGTCCCCCTCATGATTACTCCGCTAACTCTTATGTAGCGTTATAGCCTAGGAGGTTACAGGGACTGTCGCCGCCGCGGTTGCCTAGCAGGGCCTCCTGTAAGTTCATCCTGTACTCTATGGGTTTCTACATGCTAACACTTAAAAGGTCTAGGGGCGTTCTACTAGCGCTCGCCCTAGGTAGGCAGCGGGAGAACGTTGCTAGTAAGGGGGAGAGCCCTCGTCAGGCTAAGCCTGGCGCCGCTACTTAGGGCCCTAGCCGAAAGGCTAGGGAGGCTGACAGTAGCCTCGGTAATAGGTCTAGGGGGTCTGGCGAGAATCCCTCGGACAGCAAGGGCGCTAGCCCTGCTAGCGGGGTTCCTAGTAACAATCCTGCGTGATTGTCGCTAGGGTCCCCGTTCTTAGCGCGGGTTCCCGCTGTTAGGGGGGGGGGGGGGTCTTTGTTGTACATGTAGTTACCTAATGTCAAAACCCTTTTTCCCTTTTTTTTTGACTGTGCCCTTCTTAAAGCGCCTCTACTCCTTGTTCAAAACGCTAGGCTCCTCTTTCTAAGATCTGCGCCTCCTTTCCCTCTTCCCCTTGTCCTACCTCTCTCTAGGTCTGTCTGCGCTCTCCGCGCTCCCCTAGGTCTATTTAAAGTAGTCTATTACTACGGTGTCTATCAGGTTTTCTAAGGGTTCCTACATAGGGTCATAGTACCCTGACTATTTTACTAGGACCTTACGCCCTTTTCCTCTCCTCCTGTTCCTTGCGCAAAGTATCTCCTCTACTAACCATTCCTTATGCGAGTTAAACAGCATAGGGTCTAGCTGTTTGTCGTCGTTCTCCTGCCTAGGCATAGGGTTCTTGCCTGCTAGTCTTAGCAGGTTAGTATAGAATACTAGGTATATATTACTTAGGAGCCTAGTTAGACAGATAGAGACTAGTAATATCACCTTAGCTACTATGTACTTCACGTGCTTTACGTCTAAGCTTTTCTTTAGTCTCTCTATAGTATAGTTACGCAGATCTAGCTAGACTTTGTCACCGACTTTGTAAATTAGGGCAGGGTTCTAACGTTTATTAGCAGACTCCTCTTGTTCCTACATAGAAGCCGCCATAGTAGCCTAGCAGATTCCCGTTATGCTCCGGATCTTCTCTACGAACGCCTTTGCCCTCTTAGTAGCCTTTAACAGGCTAGGCTCTTTAGCGTCCTTAGCTAAAGGCATAGGGCCCTATGCTTCGTAGCTATAGGTAGCAAAGAAGAGGCTTATGCTAATTGTCATAAGTGTCAGGAGTACTGTCCGGAGTACTGTAGGATACAGGATCATGAGGGTCCTAAGTGCTATGAGTCATAGTATAGTCATAGGAGTACTATGAGTTATAGGCATAGTCATAGGAGAAAGGATCTATCACGTGAGGACAGATCCCTAGATCTATAGGGTTAGTCTACAGATCTATAGGCCTATAAGGAAGAAGGGATCTGTTACAGGATAATAGACCCTTAGATCTGTAGGGTTAGTCTATAGATCTGTAGACATAGATCTATCGGGTCTGTTAACAGATCTAACAGAGCTACTCTGTCTCTCTAGTATATAGGGATAGCTTTAGGACAGGTAGTTAGGAGCTTCGTGCTTAATCTTAATTTAATCCTCTCTTGCTTAGAGGAGAGTTAGTTACAAGGTTAACTACTATTGTCGATATTCTTCATAGCTCTGCGAGTCTAACACCTGATCCCCTTCCTACTATCGGTACCTACCCTTATGACATTTTGAGTACTACTTCTAAGGAAGCATCAGGAGACTCGTTAAGCGCTTAACATACGCCTATGTCAAGTAGTTCTTCAACTATTAGTTCAAGTTCTAGCGACAGTCAACCGACACTACGAGAACAAGTTGCCGCTATACCTTAAGTCACGTAGTAGCTCGAATCCATTCACCTTAGCGAGATGGCTCTAGCATCTGTCGCAGGTTCAACTACCGGGAATAGACACGGCAACAATAGCTTCAAGATAGGAAGCCCTACAGAGTTTACAGGACAACGATCTTAAGTCGAGATATTTATCCTATAATGCTAGTTAGCATTTAACGTGGATACAGAATAGTTTACGACACATTATAAGCGAATGATGTACATTGTCTCTTACCTGAAGGGACTAGCGTTCGAGTTTATCTAGCCTCATCTAACAGATTATCTAGATCATGTTAGCAACGCTGAAGCCAGGAAGACGACGACTAGGGAGATTCTCAACTTAGACAAGTCCTTGTTTAAGGCATTACGCGAAGCGTTTAGGCTTAGTAATAAGCAATAAGAGGCCGAGAGAGCTCTCCTAGGAATCTAGCAGAAGGGTTCTGCTACTAAGTACCGCGTGGACTTGCAGACCCTCTCTGCTCGAGTCGACTAGAATGATAACGCTTTAGCCGCTTAGTTCTACTAGGGACTAAAGGAGTCAGTTAAAGACGAAATTGCCCGAGGAGATTAGCTAACGACATTCAAGGAAATGAGCGATCTCGCGATTAGAATCGATAATCGCATCTAGGAACGACAGCAAGAACAACAACATAGAAATCGCAAGCTAGCACAGGCTAACTATAAGGTCTAACGATTAGCACTAAAATGGCGAAGCGATTACTACGGTCTCTAACCTATGGAGTTAGATGCGACTAAGGGGCGTCCGAGGAATAGACCCCAAGGAAAGCCGCGGAAAGGCTCTCCTAATCAGAATGGTCTGAAGAAGCTATTCGTCAAGAGTAATCTCGAGTGCCATAACTATGGAAAGAAAGGACACTTTTCCCGCGAATGTTTTGCAAGGAAGTAACGACAAGAGCTGCCTAGGATAGAGCAGGCTCGCGTAACAACGACGGCACCTAAGCAAAAGGCCGCCGCTACTCGAGAACCGGACCATGCCATACTTACTTAGACTGCGTGCTACGACGACGATTATCGAATTCACATAAGTGATAAAGATGGTTCCGGATAGTACCCTAGCCGAAATAAGGCATAGTCGATCTGTGCGCTAAGGGGTACACCTTCTAGTGCGATAGTCCTAAGGCAACAGGAACTAGAAGAAGAAGAAGAAGGTTTAGACAACAACTACGAGCTTGTCGAAGCCGTCATTCCTGATTCCGAGGAAGACGAGAGCATAGAGCGATAGGCTATGCTGCCGCATGACATCGGACTCGACATTATCCGAATCATACAGAACTAGTAGGCTTAGGCTTACCCATGGATAAATAGAGTACAACACGTCGACTAGCTTTAGTATGACGAACTAGCCGACCATATGCGACGACACTTGAGGAGACTACCGGTCGTAGCTTAACCTCACGCGTATCAGAAAGTTGTCCAAGAAATTGTACCGTTCAGGGTAGAGTTCACGCCCTAGGGAGGCTACCTAACCTACGAAGGTATTCAGATTCTAAGAGCGCTACGACTCCGAGTCTATCACTTAAAGATAGAGTACGCAAGAAACGCGCAGGAACAGCGAGGCCAAGAACGAGAACGATCTCTTAGGCTAGAAAACGGTAACGCTTAGAGAAGAAGCTAAGACCGCACAATCCCTGAACTAGTCCGTGAAGACAGTTATTCGGGAAACGACGAGGTCCGCTAGAATTAGACCTACAGACAGACTAGATAGGGCTGCAACGATGTGCCGCGATTAGCGCCAGATACGCGAACAACCTTAGAGTATAGGTACACATCGACGAAACGCTAGCTAGGGCCTTAATAGATTCAGGATGTACTAGAATCTTCATGACGCCTAAGTTCGCTAGGATAGCTAGGATAAAGCTACAGGCGAAGACGAATGCTTTCTCGCTACAAGCGATTAATAGAAAGCCGGTCACGTACAACTAAGGAGTAGTTGACAAAGAGACCGAGATGATGCCTCTGCGGATAGGACGCTACTAAGAGATGCTCTAGTTCGACATCACGGAGTTACTAGGCTCAGATGTAGTACTAGGGTTGCCATAGCTAAGAAACGCTAACCCCTATATCGACTAGAAGAATGAGAGGATCTAGTTCCCGGAACTCTTAAGATCGATACCTCTACCTGTAGTGCACGACGCACTAGGCAAGATCGAAATATGTGCTATGACTTCAAGCGAGATGGTAGCCGCTATTAAGGATCTAGAACAGGAAGTACACGTCCTATAGGTCAAAGTAACGCAATCGGAAGTCAAGGTCGAATTCATAGTTCCTGATGAGTATAAAGAGTTCGCTACTCTTTTCAAGGAAGAACCTGACTAAGAAGCTCTGCCAGAACACTAGGAGTAGGACTATAGGATACCCTTACTCCCTAGCAAGACACTAACGAAGCAATTAGTTCGCCTGTTGTTAGCGGCGAAACTAGAGATTCTCCGGAAATACCTAGAAGACAACCTCCGGAAAGGCTTCATCCGCGAGTCGTAGTCCCTAGCTAGATATCTAATCCTGTTTGTCCCTAAGGGGGAAGATGACTAGCGACTCTGCGTAGATTATTGTAGATTAAACGACATCAAGATAAAGAATAGTTATCTGCTTCCTTTGCTCTCGGAATTACAGGACCGCCTGCAAGGAGTAATATGGTTCTTGAAGTTCGACATACCCGGAGCGTATAACCGAATTCGAATTAAGGAAGGCGAAGAATAGAAGACCGCGTTCTAAACTAGGTTCAGACACTACGAGTATATAGTCATGCTATTTAGGTTAACAAACGCCCTAGCTACATAGCAGGCATTTATTAACAACGTACTACGAGAGTACCTCGACGTCTTTGTAGTTATGTACCTAGACGACATCCTCGTCTATTCCCGGACGATCGAAGAGTATAGGACTCACGTGCGTAAGGTACTTCAGAAACTCCAGGATTACTGGCTAAAGGTTAAGCCGCAGAAGAGCGAGTTTCATAAGCAGGAAGTACAATTCCTTAGCTACGTAGTAGTATAGAATAGAATCAAGATAGACACTAAGAAAGTCTAGGTTGTAAAAGAGTAGCCTACGCCGACTAGTGTTAAGGAAGTATAGTCCTTCCTTAGATTCGCCAACTTCTATAGGAGATTTGTGGCAAACTATTCGAAGATCACGGCACTACTTACGACTCTTACGACGAAGGATACACTATTCGTATAGGACGACGCCTAACGGAATGCCTTCGAGGAACTCAAGCGACGATTTACAGATCAGCTAATCTTACTTGTGTTCGACCTAGATAAGCCTATCACAGTCGAAACAGATGCCTCTGACGTAGCACTCAGGGCATGCTTAAGTTAACTAGGACCGAGTAGACGACTACAGCTAGTCGCCTACTACTCGAGGAAATTGTCTAGACTAGAACTCTGTTATGACATCTACGACAAAGAACTTCTAGCTATAGTAGACGCCTACAAGGCCTAGCGAGTCTACTTAGAAGGTTCTAAGTACTAGGTCATGGTCTACACAGACTATGAGAACTTGCGATACTTCACAACGACGAAAGAGTTAAACTGACGACAGGTTTGGTAGAGCGAGGAGCTCTCTAGTTTTAACTGCAAGATCGTCTATTATAAGGGGACCGATAACGCACGCGCAGATGCACTTAGCTACTAGACAGACTACATGAAGGGCGTAAAGCGGGAGAAACATGCTGTTCTCTAGGAAAATAGCGATAGCACGCTAGGAGTTAACCGACTCGCGGCTACGACTGTTACATAGACTAGTGGATTTCAGGACGACCTAAAGAACGCGCTAATCTATGACCTAACTGCACTCGCTGTCTGCAACGACATTAATAGACAGGAGGATTAGGAAGACGAAGACGGAATCCTTCTGTTTCAAGGATTAGTATACGTGCTAACGTCTTTACGATTAGAACTACTACGCCTCTAACACAACATACCTTAGGCAGGACACCTAGGAGTGTCTAAAATGAAGCAAATTCTCCGACAAGAATATTACTTCCCTAGGATGAGCAAGGTAATCGAGGACTACGTCTGTTAATGTATGACTTGCTAACGAAGTAAGCACGACTGTCATAAACCATATAGGCTACTACGACTACTTAAGGTACCTTAACGGCCATAGGAATCGCTCGCCATGGATTTTATCGTTAAACTACCTTAGTCGAGAGAACCCGCTACTAATGAGTTCTTCGACGGGATCATGGTAGTAGTCGACCGATTCACTAAGTTTAGGAAGTTTATCCCTTACTACGAAGACTTCAAGACTAAAGATATCGCGCATGTCTTCATTAAATAGGTAGTAGCACTACATAGCATACTACAGGACCTAGTAACGGATCGAGGATCCGTGTTTACCTCTAACTTCTAGGGAGCCCTAATGAGACAATTCTAGGTCAAACATCGACTAAGTACTTCCTTCTACTCTTAGACAGATGGACAGACAGAACGCCTAAATCAGACGTTAGAACAGTACCTTTGATCCTATGTGAATAGGGACTAGAACAACTAGGTAGAGTTATTGCTAATAGCACAGCTCGCGTATAATAGTACGCTAGCAGAGTCGACAGGACTCTCGCCATTTCAGATGGCGTATGGATTACCTATAGAAGACATTCCGGACGTCTTAGCTAGTAATCCGAACCTAGTAGCACTCGGACGAGTAGAACATCTACGCCGACTGCAAACAGAAGCACGACTCGACCTGCAGTTCTATTAGCAGAACATGGCACGGTACGCGAATCGTAAGAGAATTAAGGGACTAATTCTAAAGGAGGGGGACAAGGTATATCTCCTCTGCCGTCACATCAAATCAGACAAGCCAAGTAAAAAACTAGACGCTGTAAAACTAGGACCATTTAGGATCAAGGCCAAGAAGGGACTAGTTAATTTTAAGTTACAGCTACCCGAGCAGATGAGAATATACCTAGTGTTCTATGTCTCTCTGCTAGAACAAGCAGCGCCAGACGCCGCACTGCAATCAGAACCCTTACTACTCGACCCTGAAGTAGAAGAACTGGAGTACACTGTTAAGAGGATTATCGACACTTGCTAGCAGGACGGACAGCGAGAGTACTTAGTAAAATGGGAAGGATATAGGAGTACCGAGAACACCTAGGAACCCCTAGAACATCTGCGAAACTGTTAGCAAAAGATACGAAGTTTCGAGAAAGGAACGAACCTAGGAAGAAGATCCTAAGCCACGACTAGACTCCCGCGGGACGCCGTCGACCGGCTCGGCTATCACGCCATCCAGGAAACCCTAATATGAGGCGTTAGCGAAACCCTCTATTACGCTCCATGTCGTAGGACTAAGAGCGAGACCCGCGGAAGGATCTAGGTTAAGGAGAAACCCAGCCTGCGAGAGAGCTTGTTCCTTGGCCTCATCCTCCCTAATCTTACGCTCCTCAAGAGCGCGACCATCCTCGACCTCCTAGTCGACTACGTCTAACTGTTTTCGAAGACGCATCTCCTTTGCATGCGCCTCTATCATCTTCTGCGAAGCCTCGGCTAGGACCGCCTTCACACGATTAAGATTAGCAATTAGTCTTTTCCGCTAATCGCCTAACTTCTTCTATTCGACCTCTATCACCTTTGCGTCGCAACTCCGACAGTTGCTAAAGTGATATTACAAACATTTCCCTAAGGAAATATGTACCTGACAAACGAGTTTTAACTCTTGACACCAAGTGTAGGACTTTATGCTGTCCTAGCCCTAACGATGGATTCGATTCGCGCGGCGTTTGCGTTTCTGCGTTAAAGGGGCGTTAGTGTCTAGAATGACACAAGGCAGTAATGTAGAAAGAGAAGACATCATAGCGTAAAAAAAGTGACAAGAGAAACCCTGCACTAATAAGGTAGCTTAGGGACGAGCTAGGCTAAGAGGGGGATAGTGTCATAAGTGTCAGAAGTACTATCCGGAGTACTATAGGATACAGGATCATAAGGGTCCTAAGTGCTATGAGTCATAGTATAGTCATAGGAGTACTATAAGTCATAGGCATAGTCATAGGAGAAAGGATCTTTCACGTGAGGACAGATCCCTAGATCTATAGGGTTAGTCTACAGATCTATAGGCCTACAAGGAAGAAGGGATCTGTTATAGGATAACAGACCCTTAGATCTATAGGGTTAGTCTACAGATCTGTAGACATAGATCTATTAGGTCTATCGACAGATCTAACAGAGCTACTCTATCTCTCTAGTATATAGGGATAGCTTTAGGACAGGCAGTTAGGAGCTTCGTGCTTAATCTCAATTTAATCCTCTCTTGCTTAGAGGAGAGTTAGTTACAAGGTTAACTACCATTGTCGATATTCTTTATAGCTCTGCGAGTCTAACACCTAATCCCCTTCCTGCTATCGGCACCTACCCTTATGACACTAATCCCCGAGTAGTACCTTCCGTTTAGCGCTAGCTGTGCCATGGGGAGCTACTGTTTCTAGTCAGATTGCTCATAATTAATGAAGTTCCGTAGGTACGCCTATACCTACTAGTTCGGGCGTTTAGGGCCTCTGTCTGTTTATAGGTAGTACGTAGAGCTTAACTGCTAGGACACCCCTATCCTTTCGCAGAAGGTCCTCTAAAAGGTGCTAGTCTAGTTAGTACCCTAGTCGCTTGTAATAGCCGCTAGCATTCCGTGGTACTAGGCCTAGTAGTCTATAAACTTCTCTGCGTACTCCTCTGCTTTCATGCTAGGTATTACCTGTAACACTACGGACTTGCATAAGCGGTCCTTAATAACCTATAGGTACTAACATCCCTTAGACTCAGGCAGGTCTGTCATGAAATCCATCGAGATTTCCTAGAAGAATCTGTTAGGAACTAGTAGTAGCTTTAGTAGTCTATGCTTATGTTCTCTCTATACCTTGTTACGACCGTAGTAGTCGCAGTTTCTTAGGAATCGCTAGACATGCTTAGATAGCAAGGGCTAGTAGAAGTCGCTCCCTAGGATCATTGTCGTGGCATCCTGTCCTAGGTGCCCGTATACTAGGGCGTCATGCATAGACTAGATTAGCCTCGTCCTAAGTGTGTCGTTACTTTCATCTCTAGGGTCCGGGATGTCCTGCCTAGACTAACTCGTTACTACTCTAGGGACCTAGAGCTTCTCACGGTACCGCAGGAATCCCCTCTTGTCGACCTTGTAGTCCCTAGCTTGTAATTTTAGCGTCACCCTAGCTAGTAGCGTCTAGGAACTACTCTTTACTACTCTGACTACTATCGAGTATAGCTCGTCCTTCTCTACTATGGCTGCCTACAACTCATTAAGGGTGCGGTCCTAGAAGGGCCTAGTAGAGTCTGTGTTAGAAGGCGCGGAGTTAACAGGTGCCGATTTGTCCTTGACTATAGTAGTAGGTATTATGCAGGTCGAGGTAATTAGTACACTGTTACTACTCTCGTCTGTAGTCTCTAGCTAATTTTTCACGACCTCTAGATCTAAGAACCTCTTAAGCCGCGATTCCTTATCTGCTACTCCTAGCGTGTCCTGTTCTCGTCTCGACAGCGCGTCTAGCACTACTACCTCGGAGCCTAGGCAGTACACTAGGGAGAACTAGAATTACGCGAGGGTCTCGTACTACCGTATCTGTCGCTTAGACAGCTGTCGCTTGACCATAAAGTACTCTAGGTTTTTGTAGTCTATAAGTATTGTAAAGGGGCTACACAACTTCAGCTCGGGGCCCTAGAACTTAAGGCTAGATACTACGGCTAACATTTCCTTGTCGTAGATGTTATAGTTAATCTCCGCTTTGTTAAGCTTCTATGAAAAGAAACCGACTAGTCTACGGACCCTATTACTTTCTTGTAGGAGAGCTGCCCCTAACGTAAACCTACTATAGTTAGTCTCTAAAAAGGTCGGCAGCTCCGGGTTCTATTAAGAAAGGACTAGCGCTAAGCAGAACTTTGCCTTTAGCCTTTTAAACGCAGACTCCTTGCTTTCTCCCTAGCATCTCGAAAACCTAACCCCTAAGCAGTACGAAGTACGAAGAGTAGACTAAGTAGAGCCGAGTTAGCTGAGTAAGTGCTAGTAGTATACTAGCAGTATCTTACTAGCTCGGCCTACTTGGCCCTACTCCTAGCTACTTGATTCACGGGCTCGTTAGCCTTCCTACTCATGCCTACTTGTAGGCATGCTTTTTTAACGGCTTTCTACTCGATCGCTACTTACCTACACTCGTACGCTCCTCTGACGTAGCCTTCCCCTAGCCCTGCGATCTAGCGACAGGCATCACTACTAAGTGTTAGCGATATGTAGTAGTTAGAACACACACTACTATAGCCGCTTGCCTGTAGTAATTAGCTACTATTCTAATACGTAGTCTATAATAGGCTAAAGAACAGGAAACAGCATCGTTCTTAGGGTGTCGATATCAAATACAGGCTCTCTTAACTCACGAGCTTAGCTTGTTTGTCACAAAATACACCTTTTTGTCTACTGCCAAATAAACAATTAAAACAGACCCCTAGGCCATTGTCATAAGGGTAGGTGCTAATAGCAGGAAGGGGATCAGGTGTTAGACTCGTAGAGCTATGAAGAATATCGACAATAGCAGTTAACCTTGTAACTAACTCTCCTCTAAGCAAGAGAGGATTAAATTAAGATTAAGCACGAAGCTCCTAACTACCTGTCCTAAAGCTATCCCTATATACTAGAGAGACAGAGTAGCTCTGTTAGATCTGTTAATAGACCTAACAGATCCGTGTCTACAGATCTGTAGACTAACCCTACAGATCTAAGGGTCTGTCATCCTATAACAGATCCCTTCTTCCTTGTAGGCCTATAGATCTGTAGACTAACCCTATAGATCCGGGGATCTGTCCTTACGTGACAGATCCTTTCTCCTATAATTATGCCTATGACTCATAGTACTCCTATGACTATACTATGACTCATAGTACTCCTATGACTATACTATGACTCATAGCACTTAGGACCCTCATGATCCTGTATCCTATAGTACTCCGGACAGTACTCCTGACACTTATGACAGCTATCTACATCTTATCCCTATGTCATCTGCACTGTTACTATAGCCTATATGATATAGATGTATGTGCTATATGATATGAAAATATCTCGCAGTGTGACAGAGTAATCCGACCTTTTAGTAGGTACAAGACAGCGCTGCTTTCTGCTTATCGCAGAGGTGGCGCTAAGGGTGCTTATAACCCCTGACGCTCCTTAATTAGGGAAAGCATGTCCGAGCCTAACCCCGTAGGGGTACCGTAGGGTCAGCGACGTAGGGGCGTCCTACGTCGACAACTGATCCTACTTAGACGACATACGAGCTAACGTATGTACGAAGGACCCCCTTGCTATATGTAGTAGGGTCACTGCATGCTAAGGGCGGCTATTAGAACCCATGCGGTTCAAATGGTCCCCTAGTATTAACCGTATCACTGCCCCTCCTCCTATGAGGATGTCCCTAGCCTTACTAAGTGACGCACGCGGAACATATAGGGTACGGGATATAGCACGCTCACACTGCGCAAGGGTGAATAGGTAGATAGCCTGCGTAACATGTGTCATGCGCATACCTTAACACCTTCGCAGCGAGTACAGGGCGGAGGCTGCTAACTCGGGCGGGTTTTAATCTGTCACATGTTAGGCGGCTTCGTAACACCTTCGCTTCACATGCGGATCGAGATATCAGGAAACCACGAGTACGTACTTCGGTTAATCCTTGAAATTATAGGGCGAGCATGCGCGCCGGCCTCGCCAAGTAGCTTGGCTGTCCCTATTTAGTCGTGACCGTGAAGAACGTGTCGCAGAACCTCGGGGTAGTAGGAAAGTGCGCGGACGCTCTGCGCGCGCCGCTCGAAACGGCAGGAGCGCGCTCCTGGCGCGGGCCTCGCCACATTTCCATGCTAGTAGGCTAGCACGAGTGCGGTCGGCGCACATGCGTGACAGCCGCGTTATCCGTTATTGCATCATTCGGTCCCCTTGTAAGTTAACTAAAGGCAGGTACTCTGCGCATGTAGTTCGAGTCACTAGCTTAACGGTTGCGGTAGGCAACAGGGGGGCTGTCAGAGGGTATAAAAACCTCGTCGCTCCCTAAACTTTCCTGTTCCAAGACACTAACATCGACCTCTACTCCTACTTCGCTTAGCTTGCGCCTCGCCGTGTCTGCGGGTCCGTACTAGAGCTCCTTCTTCTTCAATTAATCAATTAAGATCAATTAACCTGTCTTAGCTATAATGGCTCATGTGCTGCAGACTAAGTTCGACGCTACTCGCTCTGCCCGCGATTGTCGCTCATGTCGACGATGCCTCGACAACCTTAGTAGCCAAGCTACACACATCTCTCCTCCGCGTGTTAGTAAGGCGTCCCCTACCCGCGAGGTATGCGTGACTTGTACTAACCGAAGCGTAGCCGAGATCTACGTCGGCGGGTTTGATAAGGGCGGTGTCTACCGCAATTGTGTCAACTATAATAGCAAGCATCAAAAATGCCAAGACCTCCCTGAAGAGGTATATAGCGAGTACAACTAGCTCTGCCGTAACATCGATGACTTCTAGAGTGCGCGCGACAAGGGGATTGCCGAAGGCACTCTGACTATGAACAGGCTACAGGCTAAGTACCGCGAGGCACTCGCCTACCTGCTCGGCGCCCTCTTGTGCTTCACCGCGACTGCTAACCGTTCTTACGGCAGTGTTCGCTTCGACTCTCTGCTAACAGGCGAAAACGTTTGTCTAGGTCTGATCGCAGACTTAGTCTAGAAGATCTTGAAGGTGCTAACCGTTAGGGTCGAGACCTTCGCCATAGTACGCATATAGTGCGGGTACCCTCCGAGTATGAAATGCTGACTTTTCCGCTAGGCTAACGTTAGCGTTAAGAAGTATCCGACTAGCCGTCAGCGTTAGCAACTCGGGGCCCTTGCCTCTATTGACGATGACTTCGAAACGCGGATGATCCGCAAGAAGGTTATCAAGCAATTCGCCGCTCCTGCCGCTAAGGCTACGCCCTAGCGCCGTACCGAGAGGCAGCCTGCCTCTAAGCCGGTCCCGAGGACTAAGCCGTAAGTTACTCACTCGAATCCTGTCGCGTGCGTACAGCTAACACATTGTAGCGCCGCCGCCTACGCCGCCTCGACGCTACTGTCTAAGAAGAAGAAGAGGGCCAGGGCCGAAATTGAGGTTAGCGACGAGGAAGCCGAGCCTTCCCTGCTTGCGACCCGCACTGCGTCTGTCAAGACGCTAAGGCACAAGCCTCTAGGCTAGATCTTTGAGGATGAGGAGGATGACGACGTTCAGGATACCTTCGGTCCTAACGTGATCCCTTCGCGCCGTAGTGTCACCGCACCGGTTACGCCTAAGGGAGACACTAAGTCTAATGATGTGGTCGACACTCGTGTCAAGAAGCGCAAGATAATCTCGAGGGCCGAGCGCGACAGCCGCAAGCGCGCTCGAGTCTCTTCGCCTTCTGATGCTAAGGATGAGGTAGTCGTCGCGACTAGGCGCGGTAAGGGTGTCGCTAGTTCTCTGGCTACTATAGGCTCTGAAGACAAGCTCCCTCGCAACCTACTAAAGAAGAAGATGCCGGCCTCTCTTCGTGGCGTTGCTACCCCCGTTACTCATGGTCGCTTCGGGGTGTTTAGTAGACCCTATGCGGGTAGGCAGTCCCTAGCGGACCGTAACAAGAAAGACTCTCCTGCTTCGGGTTTAGTCAGGAAGCCCCCGACTAGTAGTCGCTAAGCATTAGCTACGAAGCTAATCCGAGCATGTCTCTTGTTCTTCTTAGGTTTATTCTAGGTGTGCCTTTAGGCATCAATGATGTATGAGTAGGGCGTTTGCTTCTCGTTGTCGCTTCGCGCGTCATGCGCTACATACACGTGTTAAGAATTCTGCTCCGGAACCCTTATCTTCCCATGAATCGACCTTCTCAAGCCCTGCTCACGCCTCCTCCGCTCTTCGAATTCACGAATAGCTTCCGGAGCGTTCTTGCAGTCTTCGGCCGGAACCTATTATGTGTACTTAGGTAGGTATCCTTTCTACTTCACTAGATAGTGCGTTGCGCCCTTGCGCCGCATACTGTCCTTAATACCCTCGACTTCCTACTCTTCGTTCTCTTCTGCTACTAGCATCGGGTCCGCGGGCTCTTCGCCCTCGCGCTGTACCTATGGTTCGAGTAGAGATACGTAGAAGACGTCGTGCACGCAATACGACGATAGCAACGATAGCCGGTACGCCTGCGAGCCTATCGCGTCGCGTATCCGGAAGGGTCCGACGAACCTTGGCGTCATCTTCTTGCTCGGAAGTTTCAGCTTGAGATTCTTCGTCAATAGTAACACCTTCGTACTAACTACGTACTGCATCGGTTTAGCACGGGTATTATTATGTTTAATCTGGGATTCTGAGGCCTTTTTCTAGTGTTCTATTAGCACTAAATGTACCTCGCGCATACGCCGCGCTAATTCCGCAGCGGCCGGCACCCTCTCCTCAGAAGACTCGTCCCGAGGCGGTTCTGGGTGTATTTCCAGATTAAAGCTATAAAGAATCTAAAATGGCGACATGCGCATAGTAGCATACACGCTGTTATTAACTGCAAATTCCGCCATAGGAATTGCGTCGGCCTAGGCATCCTAGTTCTTAGCGTAGTAGCACTAAAGGTACTACTTAAGAGTCTAGTTCATACGTTTAGTCTAACCATTAGTCTGTAGATAGAATGCTGTACTTAGGCGGTGCTTGACACGCGCCTCAAACACAAATTCTTGCTAGTATTCACTAGTAAAGACAGAACCTCGATCTAATAGGATACTTCGGGGGACACTAAAGCGCCGTACGACTTCGTCGCGAAGTAGCCACGCAAGCTCGCCACTTGTGCACTTTTTCGTACATAGGATGAAGATATTCATCTTCGAGTATCAGTCGACTACTATAAGGACAGCATCAACCACATCGCCTTTCTACTTTGCTAGCGGCAAATCGGTAATGAAATCCATGGTCAAGTCTTGCCATAGTCTCTCTAGTAGTAGGAGCGCCTAAGTATCGCCGTAGGGGCGATAGCGCCGAGATTTGCTAATCTGGCACGTCTAGCAGGATTTGACATAGTCAGAGACATCCTATTCTAGCGTAGGCTACTAGTATTTACGTCCGAGAAGTGCGTTCGTCTTCTCTACGCTAAAATGGCCCGCGAGTTCATTGTCATGATGAATACAGAGGAGCTACGAACAGAGTGCGTAGTCGGCAGGTACGTAGAGCCTATTGTCAAAGTACCACAAGTCGCCTGACTTGGTCTAGTACTTCGGACCGCCTGTAGTGTCCTAGAGGGCTACACCCTCATTAATCAACTCCGGTTCTCGCTCTTGCAACTACTGAATAAGTCTCGAGACTTCTTCAAAGGGTTCTTCAGACATCGCATGCTTACCGCATGTAAGCTAGTTAACTACCGCACGGATCGAGCTAGACATAGTCGCCATAACTGCCGGATAGGAGGGTTCGTCACTAGCGGAGGCCGTGAGGCCCCATTAGACCCGTAGTCGACCTACAAGAGGAGCTAACGACGGATCGCCGCCCTAAACTGCAAGCTTCGTTTGCAGCGTAGGGAGAAGCTGTTAGTCACCCTCTTCCCTAGTGTCGTGGTCTAGTCGTCGCGAAGGACCGTCGGCCGGATTCGTCTTTCTAGAACGATGCTAGATAACGAAGTCAAAGCTAGTGAGGAAAGTCGCCTACCTTGCTTGCTGACTACTTAGCTGCTTCACGCCCATGAAGCCGCGAAGGTTGTTATGGTCGGTAAGCACCTTAATAGGGTGCGCTACGCCTTCGAGGTAGTGTCGGTACTCCTTGAAGCCGTCAATAATAGCCAAAAGCTCTTAGTCGTGAGTCTTGTAGTTAAGCTTAGCACCCTGCATCTTCCGCGACTAGAAGGCAATTAGGTACTATCGCGCACTGCCTTTGTGCGACTAGAGCTGCGATATAATTGCGGCTATTGCGAATTTTAAAGCATCGGTCTCTATCCGGATCTTCGCAGCGGGGTCAAAGTGCCGAAGTATAGGCGCAGTTTGAAAAGCTGCTTTAAGTTCAGAGAAGGCCTTGCTCTAAGCCTCCTCCTAAGGCACTTTCCCTGGCTTTTTTCCTCGAACCGCGCCCTTTGCGAGGGCCGTGAGGGGAGCCACGATCTTTGAGTAAGATCGTATGAATCTGCGGTAGAAGTTAGTAAATCCTAGGAACACCTGTACTTCTCAGAGGGTAGTCGGCTATAGCTACTCCGCGATTGCAGACACCCTTTAGTCATCCATGATGACTCCTTCTGTAGAGACGATGTATCCGAGAAACTCAATCCTATCCGTCAGGAATGATCACTTCTTTAGGTTCGCGTAGAGAGCGAACTTGCGGAGCTATTCGAGCACTATACTTAGATGCCGCATATGCTCCTCCTTCGAGTTAGAATAGACTAGTATATCGTCTAAATACACTACGCAGCAGGTGTTAACGAGGCCGGCTAGGGCCCGGTTAATATACGCTTAGAACGTCGCTAGTGCGTTAGTCAAGCCGAATAGCATCACTATATACTCGAAGTGTCTGTACCGCGTTCAGAATGCGGTCTTCTACTTGTCGCCCTTTCGGATCGGTATCCGGTAGTAGGCGTCCTTCAAGTCGATAGACGAGAAGATGGCGGCGCGACTAAGGCGGTCAAGCGTCTCGCTAATAAGTAGTAGGGGGCAGCGGTTCTTCTAGGTTACCGCGTTAAGGCCCCTATAGTCAACGTATAGGCGGAGTGTGTTGTCCTTCTTCGGGACGAACATAACTAACGCTCTAGCCTCGCTGTCGCTTCGTCGGATCCACGCGTTCCTTTGCGCCTTGTAGAGGTAGTCTCGAAGTGTTTCGAGCTGCGATTCCGACATAGGGTACAGAGGTCGATGCGGAGGATTGTAACCCTCCTTAAGGTCAATCGCATGTTCCGCGTCTAGGGCCCGGGCATAGGCCGCAGCCTCTACGTCGAAAATATCGGCGTATTCCTCTAACTCAGGCAGAAGGGTAACGTTTTCCTTGACGTTCCGTATGCGGACCGCATACACGCATTAGACCTTCTTCATGTCCTTGTAGAAGCTATGTACGTCACGCATCCGCACTGCAGGAACTTCGCCTATAGAGCCGTAGAACTAGTTGTCGGTAGCTCTATTAACAACGACTCCCTGCTTATAGCGCTAAGGGCGGCCGAGCAGGAGCTCCTCATTAGGAACGTCTTCGGCGTAGAAGACTTCGTTAGTCTCGCGCACTTCTCCCGAGGAGTCCGCGAGTTAGAGGCGCACGTTGTACGCGCCTCGAGCCGCTGCGCCTTCGCCCCGAAAAGACTTCATAGTAGGCAGCAGGGCTCCTGGGATCGGCTTCAAACCGAGCCGTACAATTACCCTCTAGGGTATCACGTTAACCTCCGCAAGGTCATCTAACATACAGTCTACTAGCTCGAGCGAGCCATTAACTCGGACCGCGCCGGATAGGCGCTAGGCAGGCCACGAGTCTACACCATTAGTGACAGACAGCTTAGATACCCGTAGTAGCTATTCGGTTGTCTCGGGCTTGTCCTTCTTTCGCCTCCCCTCTAGGGAGGTTTCGGACACCTTGCTTACCTTCTTCCCATCACTTCGTTTAGGACAGCGAGCCGCCTAGTAGTCCCTCACTCCACAGATGTGGCAGCTACTCGGAGGCTTCTCGCTACCGTCTTTTAGCTCGGAGGGCTTGCTCCTCTAGAATGAACTACCGCGTTAGACGTAACCCCTAGGGCGCTTGTGATAGCGGCCCTTTAGTAGGTCCTTAGGGCTTAGACGCTTATTGTCCTTACCGCCCGATTTTCCATTTCGCTTCAAGGTGATTTCCATACGTGTCGCAAGGGACACGAGGTCTTGCCAAGTTGTCGGAAGTTCATGAAAAGTCATGATCGTGTTCTGAAGATTGTCATTAAGTTTGACAAGCAAGTGCCGCACGCGTTACGTCTTAGTATAGGGTAGCATCTGTCCCTCGAGCGTGGCGAGATAGGTTACGAAGCTAGAGGTTGTTTGTCCCTTCCCCTGCTTAGCCTTCTCGTACTCGACAGACACGGTAAGGGCGCGATTCCCTAGATCCTCGACCTAGTCGACACAGAACTAGCGAAAGTCCGCCTACGTATACGTTCTGTTGTAGACCCGCATAAGGTCATACCGCTCATGCTAATTGTTACGAGGTTCCTTATCCTCTTTAAGCCACATCACACTAAAGGCGACTCGTTCGCCCTCCGTGGAATATCCGCGTAGGTTAAGCAAGAAAACTGCCTCACATGCCTGCAAGAAAGTTCGAGCCTCCTTCAAGGTGTCTCCCTTAAACGGCTTCGGGTTGCGTGCGTTACGACTACCTCCCGGTTAGCCTACTATGGCCCCGAATTTAGGCACCAAGTTCGCGGGCACACGCGGAGGGTCTGCGCCTCCTAGTAAGTTGTCTTCGCGGGTCCCTGGCGTAAAATCTCGCTAGATTTCTTCGTCCGCTAGTTCGTTAGTACCGCTCATAGCGACGTCTTCGTCGTCCTCACTGTTGTCGCTGCTAGGAGCGGTGCGGCTCTAGCTCTGGTTCGCAAGGCAGTTCGCGACCTAATCGACAATCATGGCTACAAGGGCCGGGTCGATAGTCAGGGTTAGCTGCGGTCCCTGTGCGGGGGGTCTATTGCCTAGTCCGCCGCGTAATTGTCCTCTAGCGGAACCGTCGCTCGATGTAGTGTCGCTCGCAGCAGTTACTTCTGCAGGCTAGTTACTCGGGCTAGCTTCGCCATCGCGGGCGCTCGGGATGGCGCTCGCTACGCGTTAGTTGCGAGTTCGTAGTACTCTAGACATATCGTAGTATTCTCTGCTAGACTGCAAAGCAGGGGGGAGAAAGCAGAACTAATATAGATGTATGTGCTATATGATATGAAAATATCTCGCAGTGTGACAGAGTAATCCGACCTTTTAGTAGGTACAAGACAGCGCTACTTTCTGCTTATCGCAGAGGTAGCGCTAAGGGTGCTTATAACCCCTGACGCTCCTTAATTAGGGAAAGCATGTCTGAGCCTAACCCCGTAGGGGTACCGTAGGGTTAGCGACGTAGGGGCGTCCTACGTCGACAACTGATCCTACTTGGACGACATACGAGCCAACGTATGTACGAAGGACCCCCTTGCCATATGTAGTAGGGTCACTGCATGCCAAGGGCGGCCATTAGAACCCATGCGGTTCAAATGGTCCCCTAGTATCAACCGTATCACTATACTACGATCTGCGTAAGCCCTTCTCATAACAGGGTAGAAAGGTTGCTAACTACTCCCTTCTTCCTGCTACAATGCTTGTAAATGAAACTTGTCTTCAGACTGCCGTCCCCCTCCTATAGCTCGTTTACCGCACTAGCTACTACGCTGCTGTCTCTGCGCTGTAGGCAGTCTCCGAAGCCTTCTATAGTCGACAGCTGTAGCTTGTAAGTCGTCTACATCCTCCTATGCCTTTCCTTATACGCTAGGAGGCGCATCTAGTCCGCAAACTATTCGACGATATTGTCTTTAACCTCTACGCTCTCTAACATTCCCTTATCCTTCTTGACTACTAGAAACTGAAGTCGAGGTAGCCAAGTAGCTATAATAGTCATGCAGAGTACGAACTGCTTAGACTACACGAAACTACAGAGGTCCGCATTAATGTCATCTAAATTCTAGTAAATACATACATACCTGCCTACTATGTTAGTAGCAGGCAAGTAGCTACTACGACTAAAATATGCTACTGTCGAATCACATCTACCTGCTATTACCGTATTAAATCAACAGGGACTGTAGCTCTTACTAGCATGCTAGTCTCACAGGAGCTAAGAAACAAGTAAACCATAAGTAATACTATCTCCGCTAGCTCGCTACGTCTCAAAAACCAAGGCCCTAAGTAGACCGAGTAACTTGTGTTACTTAGCTTACTCACCTACTTGTCTGACTTGGCCTGCTCGTATGTACCCCCGAGAAACTCGGCCCCTCCTGAGCTACTCGTGTCGCAGACGCGAGTAGCTTACAGTGCAAGAGTGCTACTAGTAAGTAACTTACTACTAGCAGTATACTAGCGGCAAGTAGCTCGGGCATGTAAGCCAAGCTACTTGAATCAAAACAATTTGCATGCAATAGATGTTAAAGTCATGATTTTAGTTAATACTATACATCTCGTTGTTGTCGTACTGTGCTCTTTTACTATTTACACTAGACCTGACGTATAACGCGAATTAAGCAGATTTGCTAACACTAAACACATATATAGCTTAAACGCAGCTCTTACGACGCCTCTTGAATTCAAGCAAGCTGCTATATCTGACTTACGCCTCACGCCCGAAGATCTTAATCGGTATAGCTAGTAACAAATGCATAGCTACTACACACTATCCACATATCCTATATCGGCCCTTACACATGAATCTTCTACTCGCCCTCATCCTCTATTCCGTTCTACTAGCTTACCTTCACTACTACCGACTTTCCTAAAGCGCCACTATTTCGCCCCTCCTGTAGCTTCTTAAAGGTCGCATCATTAAAGACCTTGTCGCTATAGCCCTTAATCTGCTCTAACAAGGTCGAGTCTATGAATGTAGTGTGCTACTACAACTGACTATCCCTTAACTTAGAGTCGTCGAGCGCATCCTCTACCTTCTCTACAACGTTCGACTAGTTGCTTATAAGATCACACTAATTGAGCAGAGCGCATGCTATGCTGCATCATAATCGTCAGCTAATGTATACTACGTAGCTACTAAACTACTGCTAGCACCTCCTATTAATATCGAAGTGCTAGCGGTATGTTAGTAGCATAACGCTAGTATACTACTAGCACACTTACCTAGAATTTTTTGCCTCTGCCTCTAGTAAAGCTTGGCTCCTACTGTCGCCTTAGTCTTTGTCCTTCGCGGTTAAGCTTCGTGTCCTATAGCTATCGTCATTAACTGCGCCGATGCGTAGAGTTAATAATCGTACTTACTGTGTATTAGTAAGTCTTTGCGTTTCGCCTCTCACTAGAGCCACGCTAGCGTTTATCCGTTATTAGCATAGTTTAGTTAATACATGAGTCCCCTCGCCTATACCACTTGTCTACACTAGTCACGATTAACCGCCTACTCCGTAGCTTAGGCCTCTCGCTACTTCCGCCTCGTTAGCGATGGCTGGCCCTCACGACACGCCAAGGCTACTAACCTTTCATCTTGCGTGTGTCTAGGTTAGGGCTTATCGACTACAGTAGCTTTCACACTAGACAAGTACATGTTAGCAATCATGGCCGTAATGTTAGACAAGAAACTAACCTCGTTGTCATGACACTATTATGCAGGGTGTCCCGCGACAATGGCTCCTCTAGTCCCTACATCGGCTAGTCGTCACCGTCATAATCGCTTGCCTTACTGCCATGTTTACTAACATTTGCCCTTCTGCCGTTATGGCCCTCGCTCCCTCTATTAGTGTCTGCTTGAACATCCGCTACATGCTTGCGAATGCCTACTATTAATGACATTGAGGCCTGGCTTGATCGTTGTGTTAGGCTGACACTACGCTAATCTAACAATTACGTACGACCTAGCAGAAGTTAGCACAGGCCCTCTCGACAATGTCTCCCCTGTACTATTCTCGCGTAGCGCCTTTCGCCTCCGCAAGTCCTCGTATTCTCTCTCTAAGCCTGTCATGCCGCGATCCTTCTTAATAGCTAGCGCCGCCTACACTAGTAGTGCTATCTTGCCTTCGTCCTCCCCCCCTAATATACGTGCCATGATAGTCGCCATAATGACCTCCTGTCTGTCAGCATCGAGCTCTTCCTAATACTTCTTCTTCCCCTCAAAGATATCATCGATATTGACACTGCTAACTAGAACCCATCTTGTCTTACTAGCCTTTGTCTTGAACTCCGAAGGGCCATTTCTGATCTAGGCTAGTAGGTATGTAATAGTAGCATACACGCTGTTTAACATGAAAGCGTTTACCTCGCGTGACTCTAAAGGATTCTATGCTAGTTTCTAATTAAACTAAAAGAACGCCTTCTTCATATAAAAGATCACGAGCAGGCTTAGAAACCTCTAGTCCTGTGACATGTTAGCGCTTTCGACGACATCTAAGCCTTCTCTCCTTACCTCTTCTTCGTTCTCGCATTCGAATCTGCTTTCTATTAACATGTCCGCGGCCTAGTCCTTTAAACCCTGCTTATCGTCTACCTTGCCGGACCATGCGAGTATAGCTTCTCTAACCCTATTCGTGCAGTTGTTACGACACTAACGTAACCTCTGCCTTATCTACGCCCCTAACATTAGTACCTCCTTATAGGACCTACGCAGGTACTTATAGTATACAAATCTACGTTGTCTAGCCTCGAGCTAAGTCGACCTTTTATCCCTAGCATATCACGCGCTACGAGCTACTAGTTAATTGCAATATGCTTACAACTTAGGTAGTAAGTAGGAGCTATAGGGTATAGCATAGAAATGCCCTTCTGCCCTCATGAAGCGTCTATCCACGAGAGTTCTCGGACTTTGACGAGCAAAGGCTCGATTAACTTGTCTTTATGCACAGGAGGGCTACTACGTATATCTTCGCTGCTAGAGTAGTCGTATCCTTAGTCGGAGTTTGTAGTCTGGCTGCTATTATGGCCTCGACGGCTACTCGACTAGCTCCTAGACTGACTTTGACTACTACTATTGCCCTAGCGGCTACGAGACTCGCTGTTACGGTAGTTTTGACTGTTGCCGTCGCTCCCGTGATTAGTAGGTCGGCTATTATAATAGCCTCGACAGATGCTTAGCTGCTATGTCTTTACCTTGTCATTCTTAGGTTTGCTACTATCTCGTCACGCGTCGCGAGACAATGACTAAAGCCTCTTGTACGGCTAATTCCGCCTTAGCGGTAAGGATGACTGCTTATGCGTCTAGTCTCTTCGTGACTAGTACGTCGTCGTCTGTATGCATGTTAGCATAGCCGCCGTATGCGGGTAGCTTCTTACATTAGTCGCCTTTGTATAGGCTTTAGGCACTATAAAATCCTCATGCTCCTAGTTAGCTATCTCCTTGTTGCCGTCGTCTACACTATCGCCATCGTTGCTCGGCAGGTCTTCTAAATCATTCGCTAGATCGTAATTCGAACCGCCGCCAGATGACGCGGAACGTGACCTCTGTTGTCTGTCTTTCTTCGAAGGCATGATCAAAGAAGGACGCGACTTAAAGGATCGGCAGAGAACAGAGCGCGGTATATCCTTCTCGGTCGTGTAGGTCTAGTAGCAGGTTAGTAAAGGATAATATCTATAGCATGTAAATATGCACATACTGCGAGTTACTGTCTAATGTAGCTACGTGGCATCTATTAATGCAGAAGAAGGAGGGGACGCGATGTTTACAGTATCTTGCGACGCGCGAGTGTCATCTAAATCCGGCTACCCCTGAAATTGCGCTTCCCTATTAGCTAGCGGTACTTTTAGCTTGCTAGCGGTATGCTATTAAAATACCGCTAGTAGAACTAGCCTCGGTTAGCATTGATTTTTCAATGATAGCTAGTATAGGTACCACGAAACATCCGCGCTATATAGCACGTCTGCCTGTATGACACAGCCTAACGGATGTAGTTGCTCTGCGGTAGATCCTGCGTATACAGTAGTAAGATTCGTTCTACATGCGAGAGAATATCCTGTATGTATTGTTCTAAAGGCCTTTAAGCCGCGTTTAAACCATAACAGCCATACTACCTTCGTGTTAACCCTAGGTAATTGTCGACTTCTAGACTGTCCGCCGCCGATAGTTTGACGATATCTTATATAGTAGATGCCGAAAACTAACCTCCCCTACTCGTGTCTACAACGCCTCTACTATCGCTAGGAATTTGAGTTACAATTCCCTGCTACTACTAAAGAAGGCGCTTGTTTCCTAGAACATGCGCTCCTTCGCTGCTATCGACCGCGCAATTCGGCCAAGTAGGCTAAGCTGCTCTATCCGTTCTTCTAACGCAGCGTACAGGCGTAGGTAATCGTCATGTCGAAGTGTGATACGGTTGATACTAGGGGACCATTTGAACCGCATGGGTTCTAATAGCCGCCCTTGGCATGCAGTGACCCTGCTACATATGGCAAGGGGGTCCTTCGTACATACGTTAGCTCGTATGTCGTCCGAGTGGGATTAGTTGTCGACGTAGGACGCCCCCATGTCGCTGACCCTACGGTACCCCTACGGGGTTAGGCTCGGACATGCTTTCCCTAATTAAGGAGCGTCGGGGGTTATAAGCACCCTTAGCGCTACCTCTGCGATAAGCAGAAAGCAGCGCTGTCTTGTACCTACTAAAAGGTCGGATTACTCTGTTACACTGCGAGATATTTTCATATTATATAGCACATATATCTATATCAGTTCTGCTTTCTCCCCCCTGCTTTGCAGTCTAGCAGAGAATACTACGATATGTCTAGAGTACTACGAACTCGCAACTAACGCGTAGCGAGCGCTATCCCGAGCGCCCGCGATGGCGAAGCTAGCCCGAGTAACTAGCCCGCACAAGTACCCGCTGCGAGCAACACTGCATCGAGCGACGGTTCCGCTAGAGGACAATTACGCGGCGGACTAGGCAATAGACCCCCCGCACAGGGACCGCAGCTAACCCCGACTATTAACCCGGCCCTCGTAGCCATGATTGTCGATTAGGTCGCGAACCGCCTTGCGAACTAGAGCTAGAGCCGCACCGCTCCTAGTAGCGACAACGGCGAGGACGACGAAGACGTCGCTATAAGCGGTACTAACGAACTGGCGGACGAAGAAATCTAGCGAGATTTCACGCCAGGGACCCGCGAAGACAACTTACTAGGAGGCGCAGACCCTCCGCGTGTGCCTACGAACTTGGTGCCTAAATTCGGGGCTATAGTAGGCTAACTAGGAGGTAGTTGTAACGCACGTAACCCGAAGCCGTTTAAGGGAGACACCTTGAAGGAGGCTCGAACTTTCTTGCAGGCGTGTGAGGCAGTTTTCGTGCTTAACCTACGCGGATATTCCACGGAGGGCGAACGAGTCGCCTTCGGTGTGATGTGGCTCGAAGAGGATAAGGAACCTCGCAACAATTAGCATGAGCGGTATGACCTTATGCGGGTCCACGACAGAACGTATACATGGGCGGACTTTCGCCAGTTCTGTGTCGACTAGGTCGAGGATCCGGGGAATCGCGCCCTTACCGTGTCTGTCAAGTACGAGAAGGCTAAGCAGGGGAAGGGACAAACAACCTCTAGCTTCGCAACCTATCTCGCCACGCTCGAGGGACAGATGCCACCCTATACTAAGACGCAACGCGTGTGGCACTTGCTCGTCAAACTCGATGACAATCTTCGGAACACAATCATGACTTTTCATGAACTTCCGACAACTCGGCAAGACCTCGTGTCCCTTGCGACACGTATGGAAATCACCTTGAAGCGAAATGGAAAATTGGGCGGTAAGGACAATAAGCGTCTAAGCCCCGAGGACCTACCGAAGGGCCGCTATTACAAGCGCCCTAGGGGTTACGTCTAACGCGGTAGTTCATTCCGGAGGAGCAAGCCCTCCGAGCTAAAAGACGGTGGCGAGAAGCCTCCGAGTAGCTGCCACATCTGTAGAGCGAGGGACTACTAGGCGGCTCGCTATCCTAAACGAAGTGATGGGAAGAAGGTAAGCAAGGTGTCCGAAACCTCCCTAGAGGGGAGGCGAAAGAAGGACAAGCCCGAGACAACCGAATAGCTACCGCGGGTATCCAAGCTGTCCGTCACTAATGGTGTAGACTCGTGGCCTACGCGGCGCCTATCCGGCGCGGTCCGAGTTAATGGCTCGCTTGAGCTAGTAGACTATATGTTAGATAACCTTGCGGAGGTCAACGTGATACCCTAGAGGGTAATCGTACGGCTCGGTTTGAAGCCGATCCTAGGAGCCCTGCTGCCTACCATGAAGTCTTTTCGGGGCGAAGGCGCAGCGGCTTAAGGCGCGTACAACGTGCGCCTCTAACTCGCGGACTCCTCAGGAGAAGTGCGCGAGACTAACGAAGTCTTCTACGCCGAAGACGTTCCTGATGAGGAGCTCCTGCTCGGCCGCCCTTAGCGCCACAAGCAGGGAGTCGTTGTTAATAGAGCTACTGACAACTAGTTCTATGGCTCCATAGGCGAAGTTCCTGCAGTGCGGATGCGTGACGTACACAGCTTCTACAAGGACATGAAGAAGGTCTAATGCGTGTATGCGGTCCGCATACAGAACGTCAAGGAAGACGTTACCCTTCCGCCTGAGTTAGAGGAATACGCCGATATTTTCGACGCAGAGGCTGCGGCCTATGCCCGGGCCCTAGACGCGGAACATGCGATTAACCTTAAGGAGGGTTACAATCCTCCGCATCGACCTCTGTACCCCATGTCGGAATCGCAGCTCGAAACACTTCGAGACTACCTCTACAAGGCGCAAAGGAACGCGTGGATCCGACGAAGCGACAGCGAGGCTAGAGCGTTAGTTATGTTCGTCCTGAAGAAGGACAACACGCTCCGCCTATACGTTGACTATAGGGGCCTTAACGCGGTAACCTAGAAGAACCGCTGCCCCCTACCACTTATTAGCGAGACGCTTGACCGCCTTAGTCGCGCCGCCATCTTCTCGTCTATCGACTTGAAGGACGCCTACTACCGGATACCGATCCGAAAGGGCGACGAGTAGAAGACTACATTCCGAACGTAGTACAGACACTTCAAGTATACGGTGATGCCGTTTAGCTTGACTAACGCACTAGCGACGTTCTAAGCGTATATTAACCGGGCCCTAGCCGGCCTCGTTGACACCTGCTACGTAGTGTATTTGGACGATATACTAGTCTATTCCGACTCGAAGGAGGAGCATATGCGGCATCTAAGTATGGTGCTTAAACGGCTCCGCAAGTTCGCCCTCTACGCGAACCTAAAGAAGTGCTCATTCCTGACGGATAGGATTGAGTTTCTCGGATACATCGTCTCTACGGAAGGAGTCATCATGGATGACTAAAGGGTGTCCGCAATCGCGGAGTAGCCGTAGCCGACTACCCTCTAAGAAGTGCAGGTGTTCCTAGGATTCACTAACTTCTACCGCAGATTCATACGATCTTACTCGAAGATCGTGGCTCCCCTCACGGCCCTCGCAAAGGGCGCGATTCGAGGAAAAAAGCCAGGGAAAGTTCCTTAGGAGGAGGCTTAGAGTAAGGCCTTCTCTGAACTCAAAGCAGCTTTTCAAACTGCGCCCATACTTCGGCACTTTGACCCCGCTGCGAAGATCCGGATAGAGACCGATGCTTCAAAATTCGCAATAGCCGCAATTATATCGCAGCTCTAGTCGCACGAAGGCAGTACGCAATAGTACCCGATTGCCTTCTAGTCGCGGAAGATGCAGGGCGCTAAGCTTAACTACGAGACTCACGACTAAGAGCTTTTGGCTATTGTTAACGGCTTCAAGGAGTACCGACACTACCTCGAAGGCGCAGCGTACCCTATTAAGGTACTCACCGACCATAACAACCTTCGCGGCTTCATGGGCGTGAAGCAGCTAAGTAGTCGGCAAGCAAGGTAGGCGACTTTCCTTACTAGCTTTGACTTCGTTATCTAGCATTGTTCCGGAAAGACGAATCCGGCCGACGGTCCTTCGCGACGACCGGACTACGACACTAGGGAAGAGGGTAACCGACAGCTTCTCCCTACGCTGCAAACGAAGCTTGCAGTTTAGGGTAGCGATCTGTCGTTAGCTCCTCTTGTAGGTCGACTGTAGGTCTAATGGGGCCTCACGGCCTCCGCTAGTGACGAACCCTCCTATCCGGCAGTTGTAGCGACCGTGTCTAGCTCGATCCGTGCGGTAGTCAACCGGCTCACATGCGGTAAGCATGCGATGTCTGAAGAACCCTTTAAAGAAGTCTCGAGACTTATTTAGCGGTTGCAAGAGCGAGAACTAGAGTTGATTAATGAGGGTGTAGCCCTCTAGGACACCGCAGGCAGTCCGAAGTACTAGACCAAGTCAGGCGACTTGTAGTACTTTGACAATAGGCTCTACGTACCTGCCGACTACGCACTCCGTTCGCAGCTCCTCCGTATTCATCATGACGATGAACTTGCGGGCCATTTTGGCGTAGAGAAGACGAACGCACTTCTCGGACGCAAATACTAGTAGCCTACGCTAGAACAGGATGTCTCTGACTATGTCAAATCCTGCCAGACGTGCCAGATTAGCAAATCTCGGCGCCATCGCCCCTACGGCGATGCTTAGGCGCTCCTACTGCCAGAGAGACTATGGCAAGACTTGACCATGGATTTCATTACCGATTTGCTGCCAGCAAAGTAGAAAGGCAATGTAGTTGATGCTGTCCTTATAGTAGTCGACTAATACTCGAAGATGAATATCTTCATCCTATGTACGAAAAAGTGCACAAGCGGCGAGCTTGCGCGGCTACTTCGCGACGAAGTCATACGGCGCTTTAGTGTCCCCCGAAGTATCCTATCGGATCGAGGTTCTGTCTTTACTAGTGAATACTAGCAAGAATTTGTGTTTGAAGCGCGTGTCAAGCACCGCCTAAGTACAGCATTCTATCCACAGACTAATGGTCAGACTAAACGTATGAACTAGACTCTTAAGCAGTACCTTCGGTGCTACTACGCTAAGAACCAGGATGCCTAGGCCGACGCAATTCCTATGGCGGAATTTGCAGTCAATAACAGCGTGCATGCTGCTATGCGCATGTCGCCATTTCAGATTCTCTATGGCTTTAATCCGGAAATACACCTAGAACCGCCTCGGGACGAGTCTTCTGAGGAGAGGGTGCTAGCCGCCGCGGAATTAGCGCGGCGTATGCGCGAGGTACATTCGGTGCTAATAGAACACTAGAAAAAGGCCTCAGAATCCCAGATTAAACATAATAACGCCCGTGCTAAACCGATGCAGTACGCAGTTAGTACGAAGGTATTACTATTAACGAAGAATCTTAAGCTGAAACTTCCGAGCAAGAAGATGACGCCAAGGTTCGTCGGACCCTTCTGGATACGCGACGCGATAGGCTCGCAGGCGTACCGGCTATCGTTGCCATCGTCGTATCGTGTACACGACGTCTTCTACGTATCTCTACTCGAACCATGGGTATAGCGCGAGGGCGAAGAGCCCGCGGACCCGATGCTAGTAGCAGAAGAGAACGAAGAGTAGGAAGTTGAGGGTATTAAGGACAGTATGCAGCGCAAGGGCGCAACGTACTATCTAGTGAAGTAGAAAGGATACCTACCTAAGTACACACAATGGGTTCTGGCCAAAGACTGTAAGAACGCTCCGGAAGCTATTCGTGAATTCGAAGAGCGGAGGAAGCGTGAGCAGGGCTTAAGAAGGTCGATTCGTAGGAAGATGAGGGTTCCGGAGCAGAATTCTTGACACGTGTATGTAGCGCATAACGCGCGAAGCGACAACGAGAAGCAAACGCCCTACTCATACATCATTGATGCCTAAAGGCACACCTAGAATAAACCTAAGAAGAACAAGAGACATGCTCGGATTAGCTTCGTAGCTAATGCTTAGCGACTACTAGTTAGGGGCTTCCTGACTGAACCCGAAGCAGGAGAGTCTTTCTTGTTGCGGTCCGCTAGGGACTGCCTACCCGCACGGGGTCTACTAAACACCCCGAAGCGACCATGAGTAACGGGGGTAGTAACGCCACGAAGAGAGGCCGGCATCTTCTTCTTTAGTAGGTTGCGAGGGAGCTTGTCTTCGGAGCCTATAGTAGCCAGAGAACGAGCGACACCCTTACCGCGCCTAGTCGCGACGACTACCTCATCCTTAGCATCAGAAGGCGAAGAGACTCGAGCGCGCTTGCGGCTGTCGCGCTCAGCCCTCGAGATCATCTTGCGCTTCTTGACACGAGTGTCGACTACATCATCGGACTTAGTGTCTCCCTTAGGCGCAACCGGTACGGTGACACTACAGCGCGAAGGGATCACGTCAGGACCGAAGGTATCCTAAACGTCGTCATCCTCCTTATCCTCAAAGATCTGGCCTAGAGGCTTGTGCCTTAGCGTCTTGACGGACGCAGTGCGGGTCGCAAGCAGGGAAGGCTCGGCTTCCTTGTCGCTGACCTCAATTTCGGCCCTGGCCCTCTTCTTCTTCTTAGACAGTAGCGTCGAGGCGGCGTAGGCGGCGGCGCTACAATGTGTTAGCTGTACGCACGCGACAGGATTCGAGTAAGTAACTTACGGCTTAGTCCTCAGGACCGGCTTAGAGGCAGGCTGCCTCTCGGTACGGCGCTAGGGCGTGGCCTTAGCGGCAGGAGCGGTGAATTGCTTGATGACCTTCTTGCGGATCATCCGCGTCTCAAAGTCATCGTCAATAGAGGCAAGGGCCCCGAGTTGCTGACGCTAACGGCTAGTCGGATATTTCTCGACGCTAACGTTAGCCTAGCGGAGAAAGTCAGCATTCATACTTAGAGGGCACCCGCACCGTATGCGTACTATGGCGAAGGTCTCGACCCTAACAGTTAGCACCTTCAAGATCTTCTAGACTAAGTCTGCGATTAGACCTAGACAAACGTTTTCGCCTGTTAGCAGAGAGTCGAAGCGAACGCCGCTGTGAGAACGGTTAGCAGTCGCGGTAAAGCACAAGAGGGCGCCAAGCAGGTAGGCGAGTGCCTCGCGGTACTTAGCCTGTAGCCTGTTCATGGTCGGAGTGCCTTCGGCAATCCCCTCGTCGCGCGCACTCTAGAAGTCATCGATGTTACGGCAGAGCTGGTTGTACTCGCCATACACCTCTTCAGGGAGGTCTTGGCATTTTTGATGCTTGCCATTGCAGTTGACATAATTGCGGTAGACACCGCCCTCATTAAACCCGCTGACGTAGATCTCGGCTACGCTTCGGTCAGTACAAGTCACGCATACCTCGCGGGTAGGGGACGCCTTACTAACACGCGGAGGAGAGATGTGTGCAGCTTAGCTACTAAGGTTGTCGAGGCATTGTCGACACGAGCGACAATCGCAGGCAGAGCGAGTAGCGTCGAACTCAGTCTGCAGCACATGAGCCATTATAGCTAAGACGGGTTGATTGATCTTGATTGATTGATTGAAGAAGAAGGAGCTCCGGTACAGACCCGCAGACACGGCAAGGCGCAAGCTAAGCGAAGTAGGAGCGGAGGTCGATGTTAGTGTCTTAGAACAGGAAAGTTTAGGAAGCGACGAGGTTTTTATACCCTCTGACAGCCCCCCTGTTGCCTACCGCAACCGTTGAGCTAGTAACTCGAACTACATGCGCAGAGCACCTGCCTTTAGTTGACTTACAAGGGGACCGAATGATGCAATAACGGATAACGCGGCTGTCACGCATGTGCGCCGACCGCACTCGTGCTAGCCTACTAGCATGGAAATGTGGCGAGGCCCGCGCTAGGAGCGCGCTCCTGCCGTTTCGAGCGGCGCGCGTAGAGCGTCCGCGCACTTTCCTACTACCCCGAGGTTCTGCGACACGTTCTTCACAGTCACGACTAAATAGGGACAGCTAAGCTACTTGGCGAGGCCGGCGCGCATGCTCGCCCTATAATTTCAAGGATTAACCGAAGTACGTACTCGTGGTTTCCTAATATCTTGATCTGCATGTAAAGCGAAGGTATTGCGAAGCCACCTAACATGTGACAGATTGAAACCCGCCCGAGTTAGTAGCCTCCGCCCCGCACTCGCTACGAAGGTGTTAAGGTGTGCGCATGACACATGTTGCGCAGGCTATCTACCTATTTACCCTTGCGCAGTGTGAGCGTGCCACATCCCGTACCCTATATGTTCCGCGTGCGTCACTTAGTAAGGCTAGGGACATCCTCATAGGAGGAGGGGCAGTGATACGGTTGATACTAGGGGACCATTTAAACCGCATGGGTTCTAATGGCCGCCCTTAGCATGCAGTGACCCTGCCACATATGGCAAGGGGGTCCTTCGTACATACGTTAGCTTGTATGTCGTCTAAGTAGGATCAGTTGTCGACGTAGGACGCCCCTACGTCGCTGACCCTACGGTACCCCTACGGGGTTAGGCTCGGACATGCTTTCCCTAATTAAGGAGCGTCGGGGGTTATAAGCACCCTTAGCGCCACCTCTGCGATAAGCAGAAAGCAGCGCTGTCTTGTACCTACTAAAAGGTCGGATTACTCTGTCACACTGCGAGATATTTTCATATCATATAGCACATATATCTATATCAAAGTGTAAGGCCTGCTTCGATCGTGCCTATGCTCTGCTATCGCGGCGCCTTAGGTTTGTGAATTATGCCGCGCTAGGTCTTAGAGGTTCTTGTCGAGGAAACACGCACACTCATCGTTCGGGCTGTGCCTATATCGTGTCTGTTTAAATTACAGATGTCAGGATTACTCGAAACACGCGTTGTTTATACTCGTTAGTCTCTCGGCTAACTTCAGATAAAAGATATGGCGGACCCTTCCGCGCTTTTCGCACCTTATCGCCATAGCCGTAGCCGTCGTATATGCGACGCCGCATTGTCTATCTTCTAGTCCGCTACGACACTATCTATAGCAGGCATGATCTAGACGCTAGGGTCCTAATAATTATGGCACTTAAGACACGCATATAGGAACAGGATACTCGAGCCTATGCGTGCAAGGTAACTGTTTCCTTGCCTAACATGTACTGACTTTGACTAGTATCTCTAGTAGGTAGTAGAGAACGGTTACATCCTAGACAGATTTAACAAGATAGCTAGATTCATCGGGCTAGATTACAGGTCGAAAGATAAGGCCATGATTGTAGGGGACTTCGTGACTACTAATCCTATTGTTAAAGGCTACTAAGACGACCCTTAGTTGCTTATATCGACTATAAACAAAATTGAGAGTAGCGTAACTCTTGTACCTGCTAACGCTATCACGATACTAGATGATAACTTAAAACAGTAGTCGACTAGGCAAGCCTATAGTAGGGTTAGTCGCACTAGATTGATGTAGTTAGCGCGATTAACAGAGGCAATAAGATTTTACTAGGTTGCGCTATAGAGCCAATTCGGAGAGTAGACTATAAACTATTAGCAGACTAGTGACGACTTCATTAATACCATGCGCAATGATTAGGGCGAGTAGAGAGGCATAGGATCGTACGGGCTGCGCAGGCTAGCGTAAGATGACAGATTGACTAGGGTTTAACTGCAATCTTGTAATAGAGTAATGCTAGTAGTCATGCGCGAGTAGTATCGTTTCAGATAGCGACTACACAAGTACCTCATCTAATAGAGTATATGCATAACACTGATCATCTCGTCCGTTCGAATGTACTCGACGACTACTAAATGCTAGTAGTATACTAGCGGTACGTCTACTACTACTACGTCAAGGTCCGACCCATAGATCGCTACTACATGTTTTAAACCCTTACAATCGACAGACAACGACTGCTAGTAGTATACTAGCGGCACTCCTACTACGTCTACGCTATACATCTAAGCCGCTAGTAATAGAGGGTATAACTCTGTGCATATAAATACTATACACTTTAGATTTATATATGAAACTACTCGAAATTTGGGATTCCTGGCCAAAATAGCGCTCGTACTACCTGCGATCGACAGAATGAGTTAGCTAATATAACTGCCGCTAGTATACTCCCGGCACATCCATTTTCGTCTACTCTAGGCCCTCCTTTACTACTACACTCTAATAACACTCGATTCTTCTATTAACCTAAACACTAACCCTAACCACGCATAGCCGGCTAACAGGATGAACCGTCTGAGCGGCAATTAGCTACCCGCGTGGCACGCGCACCTTTCTAGGGGTCAGGTGTTTATAGTGATTAACGCGTCTATAAGCGCCGTAGCCTTTGTAACATACTATGTCGACGATGGCTTCACAGCGTATACTATACTACACAGGCTACAGCAAGGCATTAAAAGGTCATAGTAGTCATGCCTAGCATGTTCCTACCTACATGGCGGCGAAGTTTTAGCACTTCATTAATTAGAGCACTATAGATCTTAGACCTGACGAGAAATACGTGTCAGATTTAAACATCTCCTTAGACTCGAACGACAGAGTCGAAACTCAATTAGTAGACGATGTCCTCGCCTACGAGGAGGGGGCATTAGTCGACGATGCTACGGGAGTAGATAGGCAGTATGTTGCAAACGAGGAACTAGTCACAGTCGTCGAGCCTGTGTTTAATGAGGCTCACATGCAAGAGAAAGAGATAGTAGTAACAGCTAGGGCAATCGACGATAACAGCGGTGACATTAACGCGCTTAGTCTCTACGACGACCTAGCAGCATTCACAAGAGACGCCACATCTCTAGATAGACAATATAGAGACACGAATAGCAGCCAAACGGGTAGGCTACATGGCGTCACGAGCGAGTACAGCTTGGCTTTAATCTATATGCGCGCTAGTAGGCTGTTGTCTGCTAGGTACGAGTAACCGTACAAGCGGACACCTTTTGGCGTAGGTAGTCTCACAGCAGGCAGGCTAATCAAAGTGTACATTAAGCCGCAATCCTACCGAGTTAGTAATAACCTTGACTAGGTCTAACAAACAGACAGATAAGGAACTTAACGAATAGGGCTATGCCTTCTTCTAAAGTGATGCAGATATAGCATTCGCATACTAGCTCTTACATGAAGGCATTTCAAGCAACGCTATCGATCGGTTATTCAAGAATCCCCGGCTGCAGAAGATCCACGAACTGCTTAGCTTTCGGTTAGGCGTAGAGCTTAAGGACAAGATCCGAGAAGTAAGTGCCTGCTAACTACTATTCATTGCAAAGTAGAGTATTACGAACATCGAATTAGAATCTCCATAGTTAACCTCTAGTGTCAAGACGGTGCCTCTAAGGCACCGGAAAGTCGAAGACGTTATGCGCTTTCTTATAGGGCACAAGGGTTTCAGGAATAATCTCGTGTACGCGCCTTATTACCTCGAGACTCTAGATGACCCGCCTAGGCGGATCTATTAGGACATAGCCTCTGTAGACTAGTAGTAGGACAAACAGAAAGAGCTTGGAATAGACGGAGCGACAATTGTGCTACTAATTCTTGCTAGTGACAAGACACAGGTTACTAATCATTAAGGTGACCTGATTGCATAGCTAGTATACTTGATAATTAGCAACCTGCCTAGATCAGTTTGTAACTCTAACCATCGACTAGGTAGCGTGCTCCTAGCGATGCTACTAGTAGTTAAAGGCGGGAAAGGAAGCATCAGGGACGAGCTATACTATCGCTACATGAAGACAATGTTCGACCCTATTACTAAGCTCGCCGCGGGCGAGGGCCTCGACGTCTTGTGTGCGGATAGCGAGATACAGCGATGTTTCCTAAATATCGCAGTATACGCGAGCGACTACTAAGAACAGGTAATGATCACAGGCGTGAAGAATAACCGCTACTACATAATATGTATAATCGATCCAGAAAAACGCGAAGACCTCGAAGCGGTTACGCTATAGCGGATACATAAGGACACGCAAATACAAATCATGCTCTAGCGAGCAGCGAAGAAGGACCAGGGTAGCTACATGCACGACCTACTAAACTTCGCATTTAGGCACCCTAGCCTAAATATCTACAAGACGCTAATAGTAGACGTGCTCTACTAACTCTTTAAGGGTGTATTAATGTACGTCATAGATTAGACGCGAGATTTGCTTAAGAGTCGACTACCTCTGTCTTCGAAGCAAGCTAGAGCGGTACTCCTACAAGCTAAGGGCTAGCATAAAGTAGCAAGAAAGAGTAACAAAGGCAAGACTGTCGTAGATCATTAACTAGATATCATTATCGACCGTCGCTTCGCGGCGGTGCCTGCATTTAGGAACCTCCGGGTATTTAGCTAGATGTCCGCAGTAAGCTAATAGACAGGCTAGGAGCAGAAGAGTGTGCTGCGATAGTTGCTCCTAGTCTTCGTGCTACTATTAGAAGAGGCTAAGGCACATGGCGCTATCCGGTTCTTGCGGGCGATAGTAGACTTCTCTTAGTTAGCGCAATATCCTTCACATGATAGCGAAACGCTCCGGTTTATAGTCCTCGCCCTGTTCTAATGCAACTAGTATAAAGAAGAGTTCAGGGAGTACCGCATAAGCAAAGGAGAGCTAAGAAAGAAGAAAGCGCAGACAGAGCGAGCAGAGGAGCCTAAGATAGTAGACAATGTGTGTAAACTACAAGGGCACTTTAATTTTCCTAAGTTTCATGCCCTTACACACTACGTAGACATGATACGGCTCTTTAGCAACGCGCTAGACCTCGACACTAGCTACTTCGAACACAAGCATGTCGAATACGTTAAGAAGCTATTCAAATTAACTAATAAGAAGAACGGATAGGAGGACCAAATTATGGAGCACTTCTAGCGAAAGATTACTATACTCACATTCTTTGATACTAGCCTAATGTTCTGGCAGCAGACTAAGGCCGAACGTCAAGAGGCTCGGGAGCGCGAAGTGCCTTAACCGACAGAGCAGAAGGATGTCGAAGCCTTCCTTAGCTAGCGAAGGCTAAGATCTAGCTAATCGTTACTAGGTAGAGATATATAGAGGACAGTTAGTAATGTAGTAGTACACATAGGGCTAGAGGTAGGGCCTTACTTCCGTTATGCTACTACAGTGTTTGTTAGAGAGTACTAGGCGTTATCTAATATAACATCGACGTTGAATATAATGCGTCTTGATCCTAACAGGATCAAGGGAAGACCGGATTAGGTCGACGATTTAGATGTATCTTTCTATACTAGTGTATAGTGCTAGAAGATGCATCATAAGGATCCTGACAATCCATCTGTAACTAAGCCGGATGTCGTTAGATGTACCCTGAACTAGCAAGGAATCTAGGACAATCGCCGTAACGACTAGCTCTAGGTCTAGGAGTACGAAGTACCGCTAGTTACAGACGAGACTACTAGCGTTAATAGACAAATCGACCTAGTTGTTGCCTTTAAGGGCCGGCTGCCTACTTGCCTGTTATATGTCGTAACCTTCCGAGACAAGAAATCGCGCGTCATAGTAGACGGCTATAACTACATAATACTAGCACATAATAAACGTCCGACCTACATAGATATGTTCGTAGACCTATTCTGGCCGAAAGATCCGGCCGGAAGAGCAGACGATGTTTATAGCATGATAGTAATCATAGCGATGCGTTCCGGCCTATAGGAAGGTACTCTGCAAGGTCGCCGCATCTACGGGCTTACTAGTGTCTACTATAGTATCTACGTTATGCTAACAGACGAATATGACACCTCCGGCTAATATGACATGTACATTAACAACACTGCCGACTTTGAGACCTATAACTTTATATACAATGCAGACTAGGAGGAACAAGAGTCTAGGGTAGTAACTAAACACAAGCTACATCGCCTAAATACAGCTAAGGAGCGCGATATTGCGGCTACTAGCAAGGAAGGGCCGCTATCGCTCAAGCGTGGCGTCGCTAGCAGCTCTACTTAGGACTAATTAAGGAGAAACAAACGTAAACGATTATAACATGCGTAACAAATGCCATACTAGTAAGCTCGATAAAGGTAGCACGCCGCAAGGAGGGCTCCTAGCACGTAGTTCTTCTAGCTAGCGCTAGTAAGTAGACTTGACGACTTAGCTACTTAGCTGACCTGTGCCGTAGTTAAACATGATGCTAATCGGGGTAGGTGTCATAAGTGTCAGGAGTACTGTCCGGAGTACTGTAGGATACAGGATCATGAGGGTCCTAAGTGCTATAAGTTATAGTATAGTCATAGGAGTACTATGAGTTATAGACATAGTCATAGGAGAAAGGATCTATCACGTGAGGACAGATCCCCGGATCTATAGGGTTAGTCTATAGATCTATAGGCCTACAAGGAAGAAGGGATCTGTCACGGGATAATAGACCCTTAGATCTGTAGGGTTAGTCCATAGATCTGTAGACATAGATCTTTCGGGTCTGTCGACAGATCTAATAGAGCTGCTCTGTCTCTCTAGTATATAGGGATAGCTTTAGGACAGGTAGTTAGGAGCTTCGTGCTTAATCTTAATTTAATCCTCTCTTGCTTAGAGGAGAGTTAGTTACAAGGTTAACTACTATTATCGATATTCTTCACAGCTCTGCGAGTCTAACACCTGATCCCCTTCCTGCTATCGGCACCTACCCTTATAACATTTTGAGCACTACTTCTAAGGAAGCATCAGGAGACTCGTCGAGCGCTTAACATACGCCTATGTTAAGTAGTTCTTCAACTGTTAGTTCAAGTTCTAGCGACAGTTAACTGACACCACAAGAACAAGTTGCCGCTATACCTCAAGTCACGTAGTAGCTCGAATCTATTCACCTTAGCGAGATAGCTCTAGCATCTGTCGCAGGTTTAACTACTAGGAATAGACACGGCAACAACGGCTTTAAGATAGGAAGCCCTATAGAGTTCACAGGACAACGATCTTAAGTCGAGATGTTTATCCTACAATGCTAGTTAGCATTTAATGTGGATACAGAACAGTTTACGACATATCATAAGCGAATAATGTACATTTTCTCTTACCTGAAGGGACTAGCGTTCGAGTTTATCTAGCCTCATCTAACAGATTATCTAGATCACGTCGGCAACGCTAAAGCCAGGAAGACGACGACTAGGGAGATTCTCAACTTAGACAAGTCCTTGTTTAAGGCATTACGCGAAGCGTTTAGGCTCGGTAATGAGCAACAAGAGGCCGAGAGAGCTCTCCTAGGAATCTAGCAGAAGGGTTCCGCTACTAAGTACCGCGCGGACTTTTAGACCCTCTCTACTTAAGTTGACTAGAATGATAACGCTTTAGCCACTTAGTTCTACTAGGGACTAAAGGAGTCAGTTAAAGACGAAATTGCCTGAGGAGATCGGCTAACGACATTCAAGGAAATGAGCGATCTCGCGATTAGAATCAATAATCGCATCTAGGAATAACAGCAAGAACGACAACATAGAAATCGCAAGCTAGCACAGGCTAACCATAAGGTCTAACGATTAGCACCGAAATGGCGAAGCGATTACTATAGTCTCTAACCTATGGAGTTACATGCGACTAAGGGGCGTCCGAGGAATGGACCCCGAGGAAAGCCGCGGAAAGGCTCTCCTAATCAGAATGGTCTGAAGAAGCCATTCGACAAGAGTAATCTCGAGTGCTATAACTATGGAAAGAAAGGACACTTTTCCCGCGAATGTTTTGCGAAGAAGTAACGACAAGAGCTGCCTAGGATAGAGCAGGCTCGCGCAACAACGACGGCACCTAAGCAAAAGGCCGCCACTACTCGAGAACCGGACTATGCCGCACTTACTTAGACTACGTGCTACGACGACGATTGTCGAATTCACATGAGTGATAAAGATGGTTCTAGATAGTACGCTAGCTAAAATAAGGCATAGTCGATCTGTGTACTAAGGGGTACACCTTCTAGTGCGACAGTCCTGAGGCAACAGGAACTAGAAGAAGAAGAAGAAGGTTCGGACGACAACTACGAGCTTGTCGAAGCCGTCATTCCTGTTTCTGAGGAAGACGAGAGCATAGAGCGATAGGCCATGCCGCCGCATGACATTAGACTCGACATTATCCGAATCATACAGAACTAGTAGGCTCAGGCTTGCCCATGGATTAATGGAGTATAACACGTCGACTAGCTTCAGTATGACGAACTAGCTGACTGTATGCGACGACACTTAAGGAGACTACTGGTCGTAGCTTAACCTTACGCGCATCAGAAAGTTGTCTAAGAAATTATACCGTTTGGGGTAGAGTTCACGCCCTAGGGAGGCTACCTAACCCACGAAGGTATTTAGATTCTAAGAGCGCTACGACTCCGAGTCTATCACTTAAAGATAGAGTACGCAAGAAACGCGCAGGAACAGCGAGGCTAAGAACGAGAACGATCTCTTAGGCTAGAAAACGGTAACGCTTAGAGAAGAAGCCAAGACTGCATGATCCCTAAACTAGTCCGTGAAGACAGTTATTCGGGAAACGACGAGGTCCGCCAGAATTAGACCTACGGACAGACTAGATAGGGCTGCAACGATGTGCCGCGATTAGCGCCAGATACGCGAACAACCTTAGAGTATAGGTACATATTAACGAAACGCTAGCCAGGGCCTTAATAGATTCAGGATGTACTAGAATCTTCATGACGCCCAAGTTCGCTAGGACAGCTAGGATAAAGCTACAGGCGAAGACAAATGCTTTCTCGCTACAAGCGATTAATAGAAAGCCGGTCACGTACAACTAAGGAGTAGTTGACGAAGAGACCGAGATGATGCCTCTGCGGATAGGACGCTACTAAGAGATGCTCTAGTTTGACATCACGGAGTCACTAGGCTCGGATGTAGTACTAGGGTTGCTATAGCTAAGAAACGCTAACCCCTATATCGACTAGAAGAATGAGAGGATCTAGTTCCCGGAACTCTTAAGATCGATACCTCTACTTGTAGTACACGACGTACTAGGCAAGATCGAAATATGTGCTATGACTTTAAGCGAGATAGTAGCCGCTATTAAGGATCTAGAACAGGAAGTACACGTCCTATAGGTTAAAGCAACGCAATCGGAAGTCAAGGTCGAATTCATAGTTCCTGATGAGTATAAAGAGTTCCCTACTCTTTTCGAGGAAGAACCTGACTAAGAAGCTCTGCTAGAACACTAGGAGTAGGACTACAGGATACCCTTACTCCCTAGCAAGACACTAATGAAGCAATCAGTTCGCCTGTTATTAGCAGCGAAACTAGAGATTCTCTAGAAATACCTAGAAGACAACCTCTAGAAAGGCTTCATCCGTAAGTTGTAGTCCCTAGCCGGATATCTAATCCTGTTTGTGCCTAAGGGGGAAGATGACTAGCGACTCTACGTAGATTATTGTGGATTAAACAACATCACGATAAAGAATAGTTATCCGCTTCCTTTACTCTCGGAATTACAGGACCGCCTACAAGGAGCAATATGGTTCTCGAAGTTCAACATACCTAGAGCGTATAACCGAATTCGAATTAAGGAAGGCGAAGAATAGAAGACTGCGTTCCGAACTAGGTTTAGACACTATGAGTACATAGTCATGCTATTTAGGTTGACAAACGCCCCGGCTACATAGCAGGCATTTATTAACAACGTACTACGAGAGTACCTTGACGTCTTTGTAGTTATGTACCTAGACGACATCCTCGTCTATTCCCGGACGATCGAAGAGCATAGGACTCATGTATGCAAGGTACTTTAGAAACTCTAGGATTACTAGCTAAAGGTCAAGCTATAGAAGAGCGAGTTTCATAAGCAGGAAGTATAATTCCTTAGCTATGTAGTAGCATAGAATACAATTAAGATAGACACTAAGAAAGTCTAGGTCGTAAAAGAGTAGCCTACGCCGACTAATGTTAAGGAAGTATAGTCCTTCCTTAGATTCGCTAACTTCTACAGGAGATTTGTAGCAAACTATTTGAAGATCACGGTACTACTTACGACTCTTACGACGAAGGATACACCATTCGTATAGGACGACGCCTAACGGAATGCCTTCGAGGAACTTAAGCGACGATTTACAGATCAGCTAATCTTACTTCTGTTCGACCTAGATAAGCCTATCATAGTCGAAACAGATGCCTCCGACGTAGCACTCGGGGCATGCTTAAGTTAACTAGGACCGAGTAGACGACTACAGCTAGTTGCCTACTACTCGAGGAAATTGTCTAGACTAGAACTCCGTTATGACATCTACGACAAAGAACTTCTAGCTATAGTAGACGCCTACAAGGCCTAGCGAGTCTACTTAGAAGGTTCTAAGCACTAGGTCATGGTCTACACAGACCATGAGAACTTGCGATACTTCATAATGACGAAAGAGTTAAACTGACGACAGGTTCAGTAGAGCGAGGAGCTCTCTAGTTTTAACTACAAGATCGTCTATCGTAAGGGGACCGATAACGCACGCGCCGATGCACTTAGCCGCTAGACAGACTACATGAAGGGCGTAAAGCGGGAGAAACATGCTGTTCTCTAGGAAAATAGCGATAGCACGCTAGGAGTTAACTAACTTGCGGCTACGACTGTCACATAGACTAGTAGATTTCAGGATGACCTGAAGAACGCGCTAATCTATGACCTAACTGCACTCGCTGTCCGCAACGACATTAATAGTCAGGAGGATTAGGAAGACGAAGACAGAATCCTTCTGTTTCAAGGATTAGTATACATGCTAACGTCTTTACGATCGGAACTACTACGCCTCCGACACGACGTACCTTAAGCAGGACACCTAGGAGTGTCTAAAATGAAGCAAATTCTCTAACAAGAATATTACTTCCCTAGGATGAGCAAGGCAATCGAGGACTACATCTGTTAATGTGTGACTTACTAAAGAAGTAAGCATGACTATCACAAACCGTATAGGCTACTACGACTACTTAAGGTACCTTAACGGCTAAAGGAATCGCTCGCCATGGATTTTATCGTTAAACTACCTTAGTCGAGAGAACCCGCTACTAATGAGTTCTTCGACAGGATCATGGTAGTAGTCGACCGATTCACTAAGTTTAGGAAGTTTATCCCTTACCGCAAAGACTTCAAGACTAAAGATATCGCGCATGTCTTCATCAAATAGGTAGTAGCACTACATGGCATGCTATAGGACCTAGTAACAGATCGAGGATCTGTGTTTACCTCTAACTTCTAGGGAGCCCTAATGAGACAATTCTAGGTCAAACATCGACTAAGTACTTCCTTCTACCCTTAGACGGATAGACAGACAGAACGCCTAAATCAGACGTTAGAATAGTACCTTCGATCCTATGTAAATAGGGACTAGAACAACTAGGTAGATTTGTTGCTAATAGTACAGCTCGCGTATAATAGTACGCTAGCAGAGTCGACAGGACTCTCGCCATTTCAGATAGCGTATAGATTAGCTATAGAAGACATTCCGGACGTCTTAGCTAGTAATCCGAACCTAGTAGCACTCGGACGAGTAGAACATCTACGCCGACTGCAAACAGAAGCACGACTCGACCTGCAGTTCTATTAGCAGAACATGGCACAGTACGCGAATCGTAAGAGAATTAAGGGACTAATTCTAAAGGAGGGGGACAAGGTATATCTCCTCCGCTGTCACATCAAATCAGACAAGCCAAGTAAAAAACTAGACGCTGTAAAACTAGGACCATTTAGGATCAAGGCCAAGAAGGGACTAGTTAATTTTAAGTTACAGCTACCCGAGCAGATGAGAATATACCTAGTGTTCTATGTCTCTCTGCTAGAACAAGCAGCGCCAGACGCCGCACTGCAATCAGAACCCTTACTACTCGACCCTGAAGTAGAAGAACTGGAGTACACTGTTAAGAGGATTATCGACACTTGCTAGCAGGACGGACAGCGAGAGTACTTAGTAAAATGGGAAGGATATAGGAGTACCGAGAACACCTAGGAACCCCTAGAACATCTGCGAAACTGTTAGCAAAAGATACGAAGTTTCGAGAAAGGAACGAACCTAGGAAGAAGATCCTAAGCCACGACTAGACTCCCGCGGGACGCCGTCGACCGGCTCGGCTATCACGCCATCCAGGAAACCCTAATATAAGGCGTTAGCGAAACCCTCTATTACGCTCTATGTCGTAGGACTAAGAGCGAGACCCGCGGAAGGATCTAGGTCAAGGAGAAACCCAGCCTGCGAGAGAGCTTGTTCCTTGGCCTCATCCTCCCTGATCTCACGCTCCTCGAGAGCGCGACTATCCTCGACCTCCTAGTCAACTACGTCTAACTGTTTTCGAAGACGCATCTCCTTTGCATGCGCCTCTATTATCTTCTGCAAAGCCTCGGCTAGGACCGCCTTCGCATAATTGAGATTAGCAATTAGTCTTTTCCGCCGATTGCCTAACTTCTTCTATTCGACCTCTGTCACCTTCGCGCCGTAACTCCGACAGTTGCTAAAGTGACATTACGAACATTTCCCTAAGGAAATGTGTACCTGACAAACGAGTTTTAACTCTTGACACTAAGTGCAGGACTTCATGCTATCCTGGCCCTAACGATAGATTCGATTCGCGCGGTGTTTGCGTTTCTGCGTTAAAGGGGCGTTAGTGTCTAGAATGACACAAGGTAGTAATGTAGAAAGAGAAGACATCATAGCGTAAAAAAAGTGACAAGAGAAACCCCGCACTAATAAGGTAGCTTAGGGACGAGCTAGGCTAAGAGGGGGATAGTGTCATAAGTGTTAGGAGTACTATCCAGAGTACTGTAGGATACAGGATCATGAGGGTCCTAAGTGCTATGACTTATAGTATAGTTATAGGAGTACTATGAGTTAAAGGTATAGTCATAGGAGAAAGGATCTGTCACGTAAGGACAGATCCCTAGGTCTATAGGGTTAGTCTACAGATCTATAGGCCTATAAGGAAGAAGGGATCTGTCACGGGATAACAGACCCTTAGATCTATAGGGTTAGTCCACAGATCTGTAGACACGGATCTATTAGGTCTGTTAACAGATCTAATAGAGCTGCTCTGACTCTCTAGTATATAGGGATAGCTTTAGGACAGGCAGTTAGGAGCTTCGTGCTTAATCTCAATTTAATCCTCTCTTGCTTAGAGGAGAGTTAGTTATAAGGTCAACTGCTATTGTCGATATTCTTCACAGCTCTGCGAGTCTAACACCTAATCCCCTTCCTGCTATTAGTACCTACCCTTATGACACCGAACCTGTCGTCAGTTTAACTCTTTTGTCATTATGAAGTATCGCAAGTTCTCATAGTCTGTGTAGACCGTGACCTAGTGCTTAGAACCTTCTAAGTAGACTCGCTAGGCCTTGTAGGCGTCTACTATAGCTAGAAGTTCTTTGTCGTAGACGTCATAACAGAGTTCTAGTCTAGACAATTTCCTCGAGTAGTAGGCGACTAGCTGTAGTCATCTACTCGGTCCTAGTTGACTCAAGCATGCCCTAAGTGCTATGTCGGAGGCATCTGTTTTAACTATGATAGGCTTATCCGGGTCGAACAGAAGTAAGATTAGCTGATCTGTAAATCGTCGCTTAAGTTCCTCGAAGGCATTCCGTTAGGCGTCGTCCTATACGAATGGTGTATCCTTCGTCGTAAGAGTCGTAAGTAGTACCGTGATCTTCAAATAGTTTGCTACAAATCTCCTGTAGAAGTTAGCGAATCTAAGGAAGGACTATACTTCCTTAACATTAGTCGGCGTAGGCTACTCTTTTACGACCTAGACTTTCTTAGTGTCTATCTCAATTCTATTCCATGCTACTACGTAGCTAAGGAATTGTACTTCCTGCTTATGAAACTCGCTCTTCTACGGCTTAACCTTTAGCTAGTAATCCTAGAGTTTCTGAAGTACCTTGCGCACGTAAGTCCTATGCTCTTTAATCGTCCAGGAATAGACGAGGATGTCGTCTAGGTACATAACTACAAAGACGTTAAGGTACTCTCGTAGTACGTTGTTAATAAATGCCTACTATGTAGCTAGGGCGTTTGTTAACCTAAATGGCATGACTATGTACTCGTAGTGTCTAAACCTAGTTCGGAACGCGGTCTTCTATTCTTCGCCTTCCTTAATTCGAATTCGGTTATACGCTCCGGGTATGTCAAACTTCGAGAACTACATTGCTCCTTATAGGCGGTCCTGCAATTCCGAGAGCAAAGGAAGCGGATAACTATTCTTTATTATGATGTCGTTTAATCCACGATAATCCACGTAGAGTCGCTAGTCATCTTCCCCCTTAGGCACAAACAGGATTAGATATCCGGCTAGGGACTACGACTCGCGGATGAAGCCTTTCCGGAGGTTGTCTTCTAGGTATTTCCGGAGAATCTCTAGTTTCGCCGCTAACAACAGGCAAACTGATTGCTTCGTTAGTGTCTTGCTAGGGAGTAAGGGTATCCCGTAGTCCTACTCCTAGTGTTCTAGCAGAGCTTCTTAGTCGGGTTCTTCCTTGAAAAGAGTAGCGAACTCTTTATACTTATCAGGAACTATGAATTCGACCTTGACTTCCGATTACGTTGCTTTGACCTATAGGACGTGCACTTCCTGTTCTAGATCCTTAATAGCGGCTACTATCTCGCTTGAAGTCATAGCACATATTTCGATCTTACCTAGTATGTCATGCACTACAAGTAGAGGTATCGATCTTGAGAGTTCCGGGAACTAGATCCTCTCATTCTTCTAGTCAATATAGGGGTTAGCGTTTCTTAGCTATAGCAACCCTAGTACTACATCCGAGCCTAGTGACTCCGTGATGTCAAACTAGAGCATCTCTTAGTAGCCTCCTATCCGTAGAGGCATCATCTCGGTCTCTTCGTCAACTACTCCTTAGTTGTATGTAACCGGCTTTCTATTAATCGCTTGTAGCAAGAAAGCATTCGTCTTCGCCTGTAGCTTTATCCTAGCTGTCCTGGCAAACTTAGGCGTCATGAAGATTCTAGTACATCCTGAATCTATTAAGGCCCTAGCTAGCGTCTCGTCGATGTGTACCTATACTCTAAGGTTGTTCGCGTATCTGGCGCCAATCGCGGCACATCGTTGCAGCCCTGTCTAGTCTGTCCGTAGGTCTAATTTCGGCGGACCTTGTCGTTTCCCAAATAACTGTCTTCATGGACTAGTTCAGGGATCGTGCGGTCTCGGCTTCTTCTCTAAGCGTTACCGTTTTCTGGCCTAAGAGGTCGTTCTCGTTCTTGGCCTCGCTATTCCTGCGCGTTCCTTGCGTACTCTATCTTTAAGTAGTAGACTCGGAGTCGTAGCGCTCGTGGAGCCTGAATACCTTCGTGGGTTAGGTAGCCTCCCTAGGGCGTGAACTCTACCCTAAACGGTATAATCTCTTAGACAACTTTCTGATGCGCATAAGGTTAAGCTACGACCGGTAGTCTCCTTAGGTGTCGTCGCATACGGTCGGCTAGTTCGTCATACTAAAGCTAGTCGACATGTTGTACTCCATTAATCCATGGGCAAGCCTAAGCCTACTAGTTCTGTATGATCCGGATAATGTCGAGTCTGATGTCATGTAGCGGCATGGCCTATCGCTCTATGCTCTCGTCTTCCTCGGAATCAGGAATGACGGCTTCGACAAGCTCGTAGTTGTCGTCCGAACTTTCTTCTTCTTCTTCTAGTTCCTGTTGCCTTAGGACTGTCGTACTAGAAGGTGTACCCCTTAGCGCATAGATCGACTGTGCCTTGTTTCAGCTAGGGTACTATCTAGAACCATCTTTATCACTCATGTGAATTCGACAATCGTCGTTGTAGCACGTAGTCTAAGTAAGTGCGGCATAGTCTAGTTCTCGAGTCGCGGCGGCCTTTTGCTAAGGTGCCGTCGTTGTCGCGCGAGCCTGCTCTATCCTAGGCAGCTCTTGTCGTTGCTTCTTAGCAAAACATTCGCGGGCAAAGTGTCCTTTCTTTCTACAGTTGTAGCACTCGAGATTACTCTTGTCGAATGGCTTCTTCAGACCATTCTAGGGAGGAGAGCCCTTCTGCGGCTTTCCTTAGGGTCTATTCCTCGGACGCCCCTTAGTCGCATCTAACTCCATAGGTTAGAGACTATAGTAATCGCTTCGCCATTTTAGTGCCGATCGTTAGACCTTATGGTTAGCCTGTGCTAGCTTGCGATTTCTATGTTGTTGTTCTTGCTGTCGTTCCTAGATGCGATTATCGATTCTAATCGCGAGATCGCTCATTTCCTTGAATGTCGTTACCCGATCTCCTCAGGCAATTTCGTCTTTAACCGTCTCCTTTAGTCCCTAGTAGAACTAAGTAGCTAAAGCGTTATCATTCTAGTCGACTTGAGCAGAGAGGGTCTAAAAGTCCGCGCGGTACTTAGTAGCGGAACCCTTCTACTAGATTCCTAGGAGAGCTCTCTCGGCCTCTTGTTGCTTATTACCGAGCCTAAACGCTTCGCGTAATGCCTTAAACAAGGACTTGTCTAAGTTGAGAATCTCCCTAGTCGTCGTCTTCCTGGCTTTAGCGTTGCTAACATGATCTAGATAATCTGTTAGATAAGGCTAGATAAACTCGAACGCTAGTCCCTTTAGGTAAGAGATAATATACATCATTCGCTTATGATGTGTCGTAAACCATTCTGTATCCACGTTAAATGCTAACTAGCATTGTAGGATAAACATCTTAACTAGAGATCGTTGTCCTGTAAACTCTATAGGGCTTCCTATCTTGAAGCCGTTATTACTATGTCTATTCCCGGTAGTTGAACCTGCAACAGATGCTAGAGCCATCTCGCTAAGGTGAATGGATTCAAGCTACTATGTGACTTGAGGTATAGCGGCAACTTGTTCTCGTAGTGTCGGTTGACTGTCGCTAGAACTTGAACTAACAGTTAAAGAACTACTTAACATAGGCGTATGTTAAGCGCTCGACGAGTCTCCTGATGCTTCCTTAGAAGTAGTGCTTAAAATGTCATAAGGGTAGGTGCTAATAGCAGGAAGGGGATCAGGTGTTAGACTCGCAGAGCTGTGAAGAATATCGATAATAGTAGTTAACCTTGTAACTAACTCTCCTCTAAGCAAGAGAGGATTAAATTGAGATTAAGCACGAAGCTCCTAACTACCTATCCTAAAGCTATCCCTATATACTAGAGAGACAGAGCAGCTCTGTTAGATCTATCGACAGACCCGACAGATCTATGTCTATAGATCTATAGACTAACCCTATAGATCTAAGGGTCTGTCATCCTATAACAGATCCCTTCTTCCTTATAGGCCTATAGATCTGTAGACTAACCCTACAGATCCGGGGATCTATCCTCACGTGACAGATCCTTTCTCCTATGACTATGCCTATAACTCATAGTACTCCTATGACTATACTATGACTCATAGCACTTAGGACCCTCATGATCCTGTATCCTATAGTACTCCGGACAGTACTCCTGACACTTATGACATTATTAGTCATGCCGCAGGATTAGTAGTCAGTGCTACTAGCTGAAAGTCTCTCATCGCATGCATATCTCTCTGCTAGCTAGCGTCTAGGCAGCTAGCTAGCTTATCTACCTCGCATATTTACTGCCCTTTCTGCAGAGCCTTCGCTACCTGTCGTTCTAGCGCATGTCTCTCTGTGCGCGATAATTCCCGTTTAACTTGATTAAGAGATATCGTAACCATGGGCTTGATAAGGAGAGTGTATAAGAGCTCGACCTAGAAACCCCTCTGCCTAGGAGTAGTACTACCGATCTTGCTATTAAGCTATTCACGCCGCGCTATGTCGACTTTGACCTCTAACGCCGCGGTTAGATGGCTGACACGGGTTCTTACTCGCTCGACGAATAAGCCGTAGAGAGCAGTTAACTGATCTGTCGGGTAGTAGGTCAGAAAGTCTACGTAGAGGGACACCTTACTTACTACACTAGGCTTAGCGAAGAAAGCAAGCATAGATCTCCGCGCCCTCGCTAATTCGTCCTAGCTAGCGATCATGGTGTACTGCGTGATTAGACAGTTAAAGCTAGGACTTAGTAGGGCAGGGTGCTAAACATTCTGAATGCGCGATAGCAATAAGGCCTAGTCTCTTATAGTGTACTCTCGATAGGCCATAGAAGTAGCCTCGCTTAGTCGGTGCAAGAGTAGCTGCTAGCTAGGAGCAGGCTCCTTCTAATCCAAGATCAGCTAGCCGTTGTCACTAACTAGCTCGCGTAGCTAGCGGATTAGCCCCGAATAGACCTGTAGCTCGAACATCTCTAGCACGCCCTTGGTAAATACTATCTAAAAGCCGTTAGGGCATCTAGTAGCCTGCTTGATGCTAGCTGTAGGGGTACGACCGAGCCTCGCCTAGATGAAGCGCTACGAGTCCACGCTTCCCTAGTAGTCCCGCATAGTACTAAAGATTAGTTAGTAATAGTATTGCCTCTAAGGCCTAGCTATAACACATACTACTAGCTCTTATCTAGCATCTTAGCATAGAAGTCTAGGAAGTATACACTATCTAGCGTAGCTAGCTTTGTACTCGCTAGGAGCCTAATCAGGCTACCGCTGCATGCGACGTCGAGCACCTTGTGCCTAGCTCGATGCTCTACCTAAGGGGCGTGGTTAACGAGATCCTTGTAGGCATCGAAGTCCGGATATGCCTTCTGTAGCGCGACAGCGGCTTCTGATGCCTAGATAGTATCGCGGACGTAGTCGGCTACGAACTTGGCGTGCTTAGAACCTACACTAATCGCCGGCTCTAGGTCTAGGGTCAGATTCGTCGACATAGTAGGTTTGGATTCTACTAGCGCGTCAGTTTATAGTCTCGTCATACAAGCATATAATGCTTACATGCCGTAGTGTTGTTAGTGTGCTAGTATCTGTATAGATGCTAAAGAAGAAGCCGAGTACTAGATAAGGTAGTTGTTTGAAAGAAAGAAGTTTAGAGTACCGAGCTTCTTTTGTATTTTAGTAGCTATGGGTCATGTGCTCTGCATGGTCGCTAACCGTACATGTTACATCGTCACATTATTAGCTTCTGCCTTAAAAATGACCAGAAATGAAAGGCACATGACGCTACTGCCTGAAAAATGGCTAGAAACGGAAGGCACGCGACACTATCACAGATTCGGTTGTATATCACACACTGCTGCCTAGGTACATGACTAAATGAAGAAGGCATAATATCAGGCGATTCTGCCTTAAAAGGCAGTAAAAAATAATCCTTGTAGTTGCGACCTACGGACCTTATCTACTACTATATAGAGGCATTAGGAATAGTAGCAACCGCGACATAGTTACACTGACGCTAGCTTGACGGCGGCATGTGTACTCGGCAGACACAGCTACATGGGATAGATGTCGCCATGTTTGCTGCTTCTTTGTTAAGAGCGATAACTACCTACATGTGGCACATAGCGGCACGTGGCAGCTAACTGATCTAGACGGCAGTTACAAGGGCCTCATGTGCGCTAGCTAGGCGGCAGCACGTGCACTTAGCAGCAAGAGATATCTATATCTACTACTGCTCTTCTACTTTAACTCTTTACCGATTACATCAACTAACTTCGAAGACTTGCCTAATACACACAAGTAGTAGTAACATCAATTAACCCTCTATCTTACTATTCGAGACAATAGCTAGCATAGTCGCTTAATACGCCAATTGTGGCATCGACAGCCCGCTTAAGATGTACCCATGTTAGGTAGTAGCCTACTACAGCAAGAATTGCCAGATAATCAACTAGCATGACAACTACAAGGACAGCTGCGCTAGGCAGCTAACCCGGAATAGGAATAAGTATGCAGTTAACCCTAAGATATGACGACTAGTCACTAACTTCATGTTTACTAGACGCGTCAAAATCCTGCCGTTTAAGAAGATCTTTGAAGGGGAGGACATAGCGAGTCGCGTGACAAGGGAGCGGGCTAATAGTGTACTACCCCCGATCACGAACAAGGTGTTCGGAGTCCTACTTACTAGACTGCTAGGTACACATAAGCTTTTCTTTAGCGGGCTAATCGTCGTCAGTTACAATAGGACCCCTAACGCCCCTTAGATGAGTTTTAGGGGGGTCCGTGTGTTTAGGAGCAAAAGGAATAGGAAGGTTGTCTTCATTGTGATAAAGACAGAAGACGCTAATTAGTTAGGCTAAAAGAAGGTCAATGTCGGGTACAAGACAGAAGACTAGTACACCTAGGCATTCTACTAAGGCCTGTAGAATACATACGACATAGAGCCATCGTACGACGAGTTCTCTCTACAGTTTAGACAGTGTCTGCAGGGCGAGTTCGGCGACGTTGTCGTAGGAGCCCGCAACAACTTAGCTACTTTGAATAGCACAATGAACAAGCCGTTTATCGTCTAGTACTACGTGCAGAGGAACGAGATACGCTAACAAGTGCATATGTGCATCTTGACACACGTTTCTGAGGCTATAGTAGGCTAGCGAGCAGGTAGGCGTAGAGGTATAGTAGTGTTCTAAACAGGGGTCTAGCCGTGTTTCCTGAAGTCTGGCAAGCTGGCGGAGATAGTATTACTTATAGTTTACTTATTTCTTAGCTCCTATGAGACTAGCATGCTAGTAAGAGCTGTAGTCCCTACTGATTTAATACGGCAATAGCAGGTAGATGTGATTCGACAGTAGCATATTTTGGTCGTAGTAGCTACTTAGCTGCTACTAACATAGTAGGCAGGTATGTATGTATTTACTAGAATTCAGATGACATTAATGCGGACCTCTGCAGTTTCGTGTACTCTAAGCAGTTTGTACTCTACATGACTGTTGTAGCTACTCGGCTGCCTCGACTTCGGTTTCTAGCAGTTAAGAAGTATGAGGGAATGTTAGAGAGCATAGAGGTCGAAGACAAGATCGTCGAATAGGTTACGGACTAGATGCGCCTCTAAGCGTATGAGGAAAGGCATAGGAGGATGTAGACGACTTACAAGCTACAGCCGTTAACTGTAGAAGGCTTCAGAGACTGCCTATAGCGCAGAGACGGCAGCGTAGTAGCTAGAGTAGTAAATGAGCTATGTAAGGGGGCAGTCTAAAGACAAGTTTCATTCTAACTACTACATATCGCTAACACTTAGTAGTGATGCCTGTCGCCAGATTGCACGGCTAGGAGTAGGGCTAAGTAGACGTACACGTTAGAGGAGCGTACGAGTGTAGGTAAGTAGCAATCGAGTAGAAAGCCGTTAAATAAGCACGCCTACGAGTAGGCATGAGTAGGAAGGCTAAAGAGCCCGTGAATCGAGTAGCTAGGAGTAGGGCCGAGTAGGCCGAGCTAGTAAGATACTCCTAGTATACTACTAGCACCTACTTAGCTAACTTAGCTCTACTCGGTCTACTCTTTGTACTTCGTACTACTTAGGGGTTAGGTTTTCGAGATGCAGACTTTAGGAAACATAGCTAGACCCCCCTTTAGAACACTACTATGTCCTTACGCCCGCCTGCTCGCTAGCCTACTATAGCCTTAGAAACATGTGTCAGTATGCACATATGCACTTGTTAGCGCATCTCGTTCCTCTGCACGTAGTACTAGACGATGAACGGCTTGTTCATTGTGCCATTCAAAGTAGCCAAGTTGTTACGGGCTCCTGCGACGACATCGCTAAACTCGCCCTGTAGACACTATCTAAACCATGGAGAGAACTCGTCGTATAATGGCTCTATGTCGTAGGTATTCTACAGGCCTTAGTAGAATGCCTAGGTGTACTAGTCTTCTGTCTTGTACTCGACATTAACCTTCTTTTGGCCTGACTAATTAGCGTCTTCTGTCTTCATCATAATGAAGACGACCTTCCTATTCCTTTTGCTCCTAAACACATGGACCCCCCTAACACTAATCTAAGGGGCGTCAGGGGTCCCCATGTAACTGACGACAATTAGCCTGCCAAAGAAAAGCTTATGTGTACCTAGCAGTCTAGTAAGTAGCACTTCGAACACCTTGTTCGTAATTAGGGGTAGTATACTGTTAGCCCGCTCCCTTGTTGCGCGACTCGCTATGTCCTCCCCTTCAAAGATCTTCTTAAACGGCAGGATTTTGACGCGTCTAGTAAACATGAAGTTAGTGACTAGTCGTCATATCTTAGGGTTGACTGCATACTGATTCCTATTCTAGGTTAGCCGCTTAGCGTAGCTGTCCTTGTAGTTGTCATGCTAGTCGATTATCTGGCAATTCTTGCTATAGTAGGCTACTACCTGACATAGGCACTTCTTGAGCAGGCTGTTAATGCTACAATTAGCGCATTAAGCGACTATGCTAGCTATAGTCTTAAATGGTAAGATAGAGGGTTAATTAATGTTACTGCTACTTGTATGTATTAGGTAAGTCTTCGAAGTTAGTTAATGTAATTAGTGAAGAGTTAAAGTAGAAGAGTAGTAGTAGATATAGATATCTCTTGCTACTAAGTACACGTGCTGCCGCCTAGCTAGCGCACATGAGGCCGTCATAACTGCCGTCTAGATTAGTTAGCTGCTATGTGCCGCTATGTGCTATATGTAGGTAGTTATGCGCTCTTAACAAAGAAGTAGCAACTATGGCAACATCTATCCTATGCAGCTGTATCTGCTAAGTGCACATGCCGCTGTCAAGCTAGCGTTAGTGTGACTATGTCGCGGTTGCTACTATTCCTAATGCCCCTGTATAGTAGTAGATAAGGTTAGTAGGTCGCAACTACAAGGATCATTTTTTACTGCCTTTCGAGGCAGAATCGCCTGATATTGTGCCTTCTTCATTTAGTTATGTACCTAGGCAGTAGTGTGTGATATTCAACCGAATCTGTGATAGCGTCGCGTGCCTTCCGTTTCTAGCCATTTTTCAGGTAGTAGCGTCATGTGCCTTCTATTTCTGGTCATTTCTTAGGCAGAAGCTAATGATGTGATGATGCAATGTATGCGGTTAGCGACTATGCAGAGCACATGACCTATAGCTACTAAAATACAAAAGAAGCTTAGTACTTCAAATTTCTTTCTTTTAAACAACTACCTCATCTAGTACTCGGCTTCTTCTTCGGCATCTATATAGATACTAGCACACTAATAACACTACGGCATGTAAGCATTATATGCTTGCATGACGAGACTATGTACTGACGCGCTAGTAGATTCTAAACCTACTATGTCGACTAATCCGACCCTAGACCTAGAGCTAGCGATTAGTGTAGGTTCTAAGCACGCCGAGTTCGCGGCCGACTACGTCCGCGATACTGTCTAGGCATCAGAAGCCGCCGTCGCGCTATAGAAGGCATATCCGGACTTCGATGCCTACGAGGATCTTGTTAACTACGCCCCTTAGGTAGAGCATTAAGCTAGGGACAAGGTACTTGACGTCGCATGCGGCGGTGGCCTGATTAGCCTCCTAGCGAGTGCAAAGCTAGCTACGCTAGATAGTGTATACTTCCTAGACTTCTGTGCTAAAATGCTAGATAAGAGCTAGGAGTATGTGTTGTAGCTAGGCCTTAGAGGTAATACTGTTACTAACTAATCTCTAGTACTATGCAGGACTACTAGGGAAGCGTGGACTCGTAGCGCTTCATCTAGGCGAGGCTTAGTCGTACCCCTACAGCCCGCATCAAGCAGGCTGCTAGATGCCCTAACGGCTTTTAGATAGTATTTGCAAAGGGCGTGCTAGAGATGTTTAAGCCACGGGTCTATTCGGGGCTAATCCGCTAGCTACGCGAGCTAGTTAGTAACAACGGCTAGCTGATCTTAGATTAGAAGGAGCCTGCTCCTAGCTAGCAGCTACTTTTGCACCGACTAAGCGAGGCTACTTCTATGGCCTATCGAGAGTACACTATGACAGACTAGGCCTTGTTACTATTACGCATCTAGAATGTTTAGCACCCTGCCTTACTAAGTCCTAGCTTTGACCGTCTAATCACGTAGTACACCATGATCGCTAGCTAGGACGAATTAGCGAGGGCGCGGAGATCTATGCTTGCTTTCTTTGCTAAGCCTAGTATAGCAAGTAAGGTGTCTCTCTACGCAGACTTTCTGACCTACTACCTGACGGATTAGTTAACTGCTCTCTACGGCTTATTCGTCGAGCGAGCAAGAACCCGTGTCAGCTATTGTCATAAGGGTAGGTGCTAATAGCAGGAAGGGGATCAGGTGTTAGACTCGCAGAGCTATGAAGAATATCGACAATAGTAGTTGACCTTGTAACTGACTCTCCTCTAAGCAAGAGAGGATTAAATTAAGATTAAGCACGAAGCTCCTAACTGCCTATCCTAAAGCTATCCCTATATACTAGAGAGACAGAGCAGCTCTGTTAGATCTGTCAACAGACCTAATAGATCTATGTCTACAGATCTGTAGACTAACCCTATAGATCTAAGGGTCTGTCATCCCGTGATAGATCCCTTCTTCCTTGTAGGCCTATAGATCTGTAGACTAACCCTACAGATCTAGGGATCTATCCTTACATGACAGATCCTTTCTCCTATGACTATGCTGTCATAAGGGTAGGTGCCGATGGCAGGAAGGTGACTAGGTGTTAGACTCGGGAGCTGTGAAGAATATCGACAATAGCAGTTAACCTTGTAACTGACTCTCCTCTAAGCAAGAGAGGATTGAATTGAGATTAAGTACAAAGCTCCTAACTACCTGTCCTAAAGCCATCCCTATATACTAGAGAGCGACAGAGCAGCTCTGTTAGATCTGTCGACAGACCCGACAGATCCGTGTCTGTAGATCTGTGGACTAACCCCACAGATCCAAGGGTCTGTCATCACGTGACAGATCCCTTCTTCCTTGCAAGCCTATAGATCTGTAGACTAACCCTACAGATCTAGGGATCTGTCCTCACGTGACAGATCCTTTCTTCCATGACTATGCCTATGACTCATAGTACTCCTATGACAGTACTATGACTTATAGCACTTAGGACCCACATGATCCTGTATCCTACAGTACTCCGG
>JADDMT010000132.1:0-73739 GCA_021401465.1 Teratosphaeria epicoccoides
GGGGGGTAATGTGAAGGGCGAAGCCCTGAGTCTTGGCACAGGCTAGGGCCTGTGCGACCCCTGACGAAGCCAGCTATAAAAGACCGGACAGCTGGCAGATAGTCCTTCTCTCCCCATCGTACTTGTTGAATACCACATGAACCCCTGTGTATACGCTGTTCACCCGTGACACTATCCCTAAACCTGTCTCCTATAACCTAGAGTGCTCTTAATAGCCTTCCTAAGGATTTCTTTGTAGATCCTTCTTTTTTTGATTTTGTCAATTCTAGAGGAACTGTCGCAGAAGCGAGTAGCAGTTTGTAAGGTTACTTCCTAGTTCCTAAGTATTTTCGGTATTATTGTATCCCTTCTATTTTACGAGATATCGCTAACCCTTCTAGTCTAGGATTTTCTTGACTTCAAACTCGTTTTCTTCCTTAGGTTAGAAGTAAAACGTCTCTTAGCATAGTGTTTTAGCGTCCGTAGGTTCTAACATAGAGACATAGAATACTAGGTAGATTTTTGCGTTATCCAGTAGTTTGAGTTAGTAGTTAACTAGTCCTTTAGGCTTATTAATCAAAAATGGCCTGACTTTGACGTAGTCTAGTTTCATAGTTAATCTCTAGGTTCTCGGATTCTTTGTTATTTAGTACAAGTTATGCTATAGGTAGTAGTAATGCCTAATTGTTTTGTGCGTAATTAACGTAGTGTCGTAGGTATACTTCTAAGGCCTGATTCTTGATCTCTGTTTAGCTATCTGTTTGTAGATAGTACGCCGTAGATAGCTTGTGTTTGATTCTAAGCGTTACTGTAAGCGTTTTCTAGTAATTCAATGTAAAGAGTTATCTCTATCTGTAATGTATGTCTTCAGGAATCTGTAGTATTACACAAGTCTATCTAGTAGAAGGTACCTAAGTTGCTCTGCTATACTTGCTTCGTTAGCAGGAATAAAGTGTGCATATTTAGTAAGCCTATTTACTATAACTAGTATTATGTCGTAGCTATGTCCTATGACTAGGTCTTTAGATTTTAGTAGTTTCGTAATGAAATCCATTATTACTTCGTCCTATAGTTACTCTAGAGGTCTTTTAAATTAAATGTGTCTATACTTAGTATGTCTATTAGTTTTATTGTGCTAACATTGTAGACATTTTTTGATGTACTCTAGAATTCGTTGTCGCATATGTAGGAATCTGAAGCTTTGCTTCACTAGTTCCATTGTTTTTAAAACTCCAGGGTATCTATTTTCTGGCCTGTTATAATGTTGTCCTATACACTCCGTAACTTGTTCCTTAGGTACTTAGTACTTCCTATGCTCGATTAGGAATTATTCTTCTATGTCCTGAAGATTGTTAAATTCTTTCGTATTAGCACTAAGGCTTCTGTCGTAGTTCGCCCTTAATATCTGTTGTTACACTAGTTTGTAACCTTCTATGTAGTCGCTATAGCGGCTTAGTACGTCAGCTCGTCCATTTTCGCGCCTAGGAGTATAGCGGATTTTGAACTTGTACTACCCTAACAGCTCTAACTAGTAGGCCTGTCTTTAGGTTAGCACTTTAGTCGTAGTAAAGTAAGTCAGATTCTTGTGATTAGAGAGAATCGTAAGACTTAGTACTCCTTCTACATATACTCGCTAGTGTTATAGTAATGCAACTATCGCAAGTAGCTCCTTATTATAGATGTTGTAGTTCTATTCTGCAGGTAACATCTTTCTTGAGTAATAGGCTACTAGGTGTTGTTTCCTATTATGCTCTTACGTAAGACATGCTCCTATAGCTTTATCTGACGCGTGCGTTTCTATCTAGACTGCCTTGTTTCTATCGAATAATCGTAGCGTTAGTACTAAAGCGCATTGTTTCTTTAATCGCTTAAACGTTAAGTCTTCCTTTAGGCTCTAGTTCTATTTCTTGTCTTTCTTTATAAGCTCTGTAAGGGGTGCCGATGTTTTAGAGTAGCCTTTAATGAATTTCCTGTTGTAGTTAGCTAGTCCTAGGAACGCCTGTACGTCCTTAATGCATGTTAGTGTCAGCTATTCCTATATCGACTTAGTCTTTTCTAGATCGATCCTGATTCCTGTTATGCTAAGAATGAATCCTAGGAATTTGACTTCTTTCTTGTAGAATTCGCATTTCTCTAGTGTAGTCTTGAATCCTACTTAGGTAAGTCGTTCGAAGACATCCTGTACTTGTTATATGTACTTGTCGAGACTTCCTTTAGTGTAAACTAAGATGTCGTCCATGTATGCTACGACGTATACATCTAGAAGTTCTTAGAGGACTTCGTTAACAAGATCCTAGCATGACGTTAGGGTTATAGTAAGTCCTATTAGCATGACTAAGAACTCGTAAAGTCTATATCTTGTTCGGAATGCTGTCATCTATTCGTATCTAGCTACTATGCGTATTACGTAAAACGCATTATGTAAGTCAATCTTTGTATACTAGTCTAATCTAGTTAATTAGTCTTACATTTCTTCGATGTTTAGTAATAGATACTAGTTCTTAATTGTGATGTGTTTAAGTTGCCTAAAGTGTACTACTAGTCGTAGTTTCCTATTTGCTTTTAGAACGAACATTACTAGTAAGGCTGCTAAGGATGTCGACTTCTGTATCTAGCTTTTCTCCTAGTTTCTCTTTTAGCTATTTGTCTAGGGTTTTAAGCTCTTTCTTAGACATTACGTATAGGGGTCCTTATAGAAGCTCTTTCCTAGGCTATAAGTGTATCTTGTAAACCTATAGTTAATGTTTAGGTAAGGCCGCCTTGCCTCTCTCCTCTTTAAAGAGTCGCTTCTACTTACTATACTCCTTAGGAATGTCTAGGTCTAAGATTCTAGTTTCATTCTTCGATAGTGCATGACTTCTACTATTCCCGTGATCATTGTCGCGACCCTCCTAATCTAACGGTAGTGTCGATCCGGGTTAAATACAGTTCTCTATGATTCCTATTAATACAAACGTCTTACGAGTTATCCTATACTTGTTAATCTCATCTGTCTGCAAACACTGCTACTATACAGGTTAAATGCTAATCATGTAATTGCATTCCTTAAATGTAAGTACTCCTCTTTTCTAGTCTATAACTAGGTTATGCTTTCTTAACTAAGGCATGCCTAGCATAACATCATGACTAGCTATGTTAGTAACGTCTAAGACAATTTCCTCGTAGTGCTATTAGATAGCTAGTAGTAACAGTATTGTCTCCTGTTCTACACTAGGTAGCGGTAACCTATCTACTACTATAAGTTCATACGCTCCTTCTCTTCTGCTTTAGGTTACGATTCCTCGGCTCTTAATGAATAATTCGGAGGCAAAATTCCTGCTTGCTCCGGAATCTATTAATATACTTGTCAGGTGCCTATTAACAATAATCTTAGTGTAGAAGACTACTGTTAATGCTTGAGCGCTTTCTGTATTAAGGAACTCTTCTAGAACGCTCTAATCTAGAGAGTTAATCTATTTCCTAACTAGTTATTAGCCTGACGTTACTCTAGCTAAGTCACGGATTTGTAGTCCTGTCCTCTGTGCTTCTTCGGCATATAATTTCTCTTTGAGGGTATCGTTGCATGCGTTTCATCCTTACACTATTATAGCTTTTCGATATTACTAGTTTAATCGCTAAACTGCTTGACGCATTTCTTGAGTAACAATTGTCCTGTTATTAGGTAGGACGTATCCGTAGGGTGTGATTGTACTTCCTATTAGTACTCGTTCCGTGATGAAGTTATAGTACGCATAGTCTATTAATATTCGAGGGTAGTTCTAAAACTTTGCTTGTAGACTTATCTAGAAATAGTCAAATTAGATAGGATCGATTTTTCGTCGTCTATTAATCTTTAGAAACATTTCCTTGTACTTGCGTACTAGATGTAAGGCAATAGTTCGTGCGGCTACTAGTGCATCTATCGTGAATGTAAGGATCATATCATCGTTAATCCTAAATTCGTCTTCACTTTCTTTATCTGTCGTTTCTTCCTTAGTGTTTAGACTCTCCTCTAAATCCTCTTGCTAATCCTCCTTTTACTAAGGGGACTCTAGTACTTCTAGGATCGCTCCTAACTCCTCCCCGGGAGGGAATGAAGTATTCGGATCTCGGTTTTCTTTGTCGTCATTGTTAAAGCAAGATTCATTAATCTCTTTAAGGCTTGTATCTTCTTGTGTAAGGCTTAGTTGTACGTGCCTAGTCCTTCTTGCTATCATACAAAACTCGCGTTTTGTTAGAGCTCTACATGTGCCGTGTAGTTCTAGTAGAATTAGCAAGTGTTCCTTAGGTAATATCCCTAACTTAGCGAATTCTAATTTAACTTTGTTCTCGTAGTCGCGGAGTTCCTTGTCTTCTTTATAGATATCGTACCATAGATCCTTGCAGAGTTCCTAATTAAGGGCTCTGTACTATGCTCTATTATTCATGCAGGGAATTCTTCTAGTAACTACCTCTACGTAGGTCCTTAGCGCTTTCTTAATAGAGCTTGGCTTACTAATCCTTTTGTAGCCTTCTCTGCCTAGGTCCTTCTGTTACATCATATTAAACTGTTCGCGTTACACTATGTTTTTGCCGCGATAGTCCTATGCTATGTAGCCTTCCTTGCTACATGCATAGTAAGTTAATCTTCCTGCTTTCTTAGGCAAACTCTTGCCCTTTCTTCCTTTAAATGCTCGACCTTTCTAGGTAGCGTCTAGCTCTATTAGTTGCGTGCTATAGTTGTTCCCCTTTAACTTATCATAGGTACTATAGTTTCGTCGATTATCGTATCTAGGAGCATAACCTGCCTTTCTAGAAGTCTTAGAATTGTATTATCGTTCTAAAGCTTATTCGTAGAGCCTGTCGTCAAGATTGATTATAAGCTTAACTAATGCTCCTATATTATCTACTTTCCTGCTATCGCGCATAAGCTCGTCCTTGACGTAGTCCTTAAGACCTCGTCGATACATTGTCATAAGAGCTTCGTAGTCCTAATCTGTAAGTTGCGCGTATTCCTAGAATTTAGCGGCATAGTCGGCACATGACCCCTTCTAAGTCAAGTATTAGATGACCCTAACTATAGTAGCAACCTCATTAGAAGATCTAAAGACTTTCCTCATTATATGCTTAAGGTGTTCGTAGCTTGCGAAGACTCTATTCGAGTTGTTAGTTCCGTTGCTGTCTAGGTAGGTCCTAAGAAATGGTCTAACCTAATGCTAAGCCCTGCCTTGCATGAATGTTGTTACGAAGACTAATTTAAAGTTGTCTTGAACCTAGTTAAACATGAAGTACATGTCTATCTAGTTAACCTAGGTGTCAAACTTGTCTTAGTCGCCATAATAGAAGTCTGGCTTCCTAATCTTAAGGGAATCGTTTCTAGCATGAGTTCCTAGTACGCTACTAACACTAGAGGTAGTACATTAAGTACTACCTGTCTTACTAGGGGCGGGAGTTCCCCTTCTAACTTGTGATGAGGCACTTATCCTAACGGCGTTTAAAGTGTTATAATTACTTAAGATAGTAGTCAGGTAACTTTAATCACGTGCAAGCTAAGGCTTCTTTAGAGAGAGCTAACACAAGCGGGAGCTAAGACAGTATAACTAGTATAAAGGTAATTCTACTTAGTAAGTAGATAACATGAGTTAAACGCCTCGAAGCTACAAGGGCATCTCGACGTTCCTAAATACATAGGAGAACTAATTGCTACTAATCAAGCTAATCGCATGTTACTTAGTTGCGCTTAGTCATGCTTAGTTTGTCTACACTAATCGCTTGTAGCTCTTAGCCTTACCTACGATTAGTAGCCTTAGTCTAGGCACATGCGGCTTAGACTAAACCGTAACAACTATAGACCCTGTCTATTATAATAGGAGTCCCTTTCTATATTAACTTGTATATTCTTTGTCTAATAGGCTTGCTGCCTAAGTACAGGGATATAATAATTCTATATACTACTCTCTCTATAGTATCTCTATAGGGACTCTTAAACCCCATAGTATCTCTACAGAGTTAGGTATAGACATACTTTCCCCATTAAGAGGTATTAGGGGATATAAGTACCTCTTATACTATCTTTATAATAAGTAGAAAGTAGTACTATCTTATACCTATTAAAAGGTCAGATTACTCTGTTATACTAGAAGATATTTTTATTTTTATATAGCTTTATATCTATATTATAAGGCTAGCTATAATGTAGTCTTTGTTAATGTAATAGACGTCTTTAAAATCAAGGCCCTAAGTAGACCGAGTAACTTGTGTTACTTAGCTTACTTACCTACTTGTCTAACTTGGCCTGCTTATGTGTACCCCCGAGAAACTCGGCCCCTCCTGAGCTACTCGTGTCGCGGACGCAAGTAGCTTAGAGTACAAGAGTGCTACTAGTAAGTAAATTACTACTAGTAGTATACTAGCGGCAAGTAGCTTAGGCACGTAAGCCAAGCTACTTAAATCAAAACAATTTACATGTAATAGACGTTAAAGTCATGATTTTAGTTAATACTACACATCCTGTTATTGTCGTACTATGCTCTTTTACTATTAACACTAAATCTGACATACAACGCAAATTTAGCAGATTTGCTAACAATAAACACATATATAGCTTTAACGTAGCTCTTACGACGCCTCTTGAATTCAAGCAAGCTACTATATCTGACTTGCGCCTTACGCCTAAAGACCTTAATCGGTATAGCTAGTAACAAATGCATAGCTACTATATACTATCTACATATCCTGTATCGGCCCTTACACATGACTCTTCTACTTGCCCTTATCCTCTATTCCGTTCTACTAGCTTACCTTTACTACTACCGACTCTCCTCAAGCGCTACTATTTCGCCCCTCCTGTAGCTTCTTAAAGGTTGTATTACTAAAGACCTTGTCGCTATAGCCCTTAATCTGCTCTAACAAGTTTAAGTCTATAAATATAGTGTGCTACTATAACTAACTATCCCTTAACTTAGAGTCGCCAAGCGTATCCTCTACCTTCTCTACAACGTTCGACTAGTTGCTCATAAGATCATACTAATCGAGTAGAGCTATCATAAGGGTAGGTGCTAATAGCAGGAAGGTAACTAGGTGTTAGACTTGTAGAGCTATAAAGAATATCGATAATAGCAATTATCCTTGTAACTAACTATCCCCTAGGGAAAGGGAATTAAATTAAGCACGAAGCTCCTAACTACCTGTCCTGAAGCTATCCCTATATACTAGAGAGACAGAGCAGCTCTGTTAGATCTGTCGATAGACCTAACAGATCTATGTCTGTAGATCTATAGACTAACCCTACAGATCTAAGGGTCTGTTATCCTATAACAGATCCCTTCTTCCTTGTAGGCCTATAGATCTGTAGACTAACCCTACAGATCCAAAGATCTATCCTCACGTGACAGATCCTTTCTCCTATGACTATGCCTATAACTCATAGTACTCCTATGACTATACCTATGACTCATAGCACTTAGGACCCTCATGATCCTGAAACCTATAGTACTCCTAACACTCATGACACTATCCCCCTCTTAGCCTAGCTTGTCCCTAAGCTACCTTATTAGTGCGGGGTTTCTCTTGTCATTTCCTTTTATGCTATAATGTCTTCTCTTTCTACATTACTACCTTGTGTCATCCTAGACACTAACGCCCCTTTAACGTAGAAACGCAAACGCCGCGCGAATCGAATCTATCGTTAGAGCTAGGACAGCATGAAGTCCTATACTTAGTGTCAAGAGTTAAAGCTTGTTTGTTAGGTACATATTTCCTTAGGGAAATGTTTGTAATGTCACTTTAGTAACTATCAGAGTTACGACGCGAAGGTAACAGAGGTCGAATAGAAGAAGTTAGGTGATTAGCGGAAAAGACTAATTGCTGATCTCGATCATGCGAAGGCGGTCCTAGCCGAGGCTTCGTAGAAGATAATAGAGGCGCATACAAAGGAGATGTATCTTTGAAAACAGTTAGACGCGGTCGACTAGGAGGTCAAGGATAGTCGCGCTCTTAAGGAGCGTGAGATTAGGGAGGATGAGGCCAAGGAACAGGCTCTCTCGCAGGCTGGGTTTCTTCTTGACCTAGATCCTTTAGCAGGTCTTGCTCTTAGTCCTACGACATAGAGCGTAATAGAGGGTTTCGCTAATGCCTCATATTAGGGTTTCCTGGATAGCGTAGTAGCCGAGCCGATCGACAGCGTCCCGTAGGAGTCTAGTCGTAGCTTATAATCTTCTTCCTAGGTTTGTTCCTTTCTCAAAACTTCGTATCTTTTACTAACAGTTTCGCAGATGTTCTAGGGGTTCCTAGGTATTCTCGGTACTCCTATATCCTTCCTATTTTACTAAGTACTCTCGCTGTCTGTCCTGCTAGCAAGTGTCGACAATCTTTTCGACAGTGTACTCCGGTTCTTCTACTTTAGGGTCGAGTAGTAAGGGTTCTGTTTGCAGTGTAGCGTCTAGTAGTACTTGTTCTAGCAGAGAGACATAGAACACAGGGTATATTCTTATCTGCTTAGGTAGCTATAACTTAAAATTAACTAGTCCTTTCTTGGCCTTAATCCTGAATAGTCCTAGTTTTACAGCGTCTAGTTTTTTACTCGGCTTGTCTGATTTGATATGACGGCGGAGGAGATACACCTTGTCCCCCTCCTTTAGAATTAGTCCCTTAATTCTCTTACAATTCGCGTACTATGCCATGTTCTACTAATAGAACTGCAGGTCGAGTCGTGCTTCTGTTTGCAGTTAGCGTAGATGTTCTACTCGTCTAAGTGCTACTAGGTTCGGATTACTAGCTAAGACGTCCGGGATGTCTTCTATAGCTGATCTATATGCTATCTGAAAAGGCGAGAGTCCTGTCGACTCTGCTAGCATACTATTATACGCGAGCTATGCTATTAGCAACAACTCTACCTAGTTGTTCTAGTCCCTATTCACATAGGATCGAAGGTACTATTCTAACGTCTGATTTAGGCGTTCTGTCTGTCTATCTGTCTAAGGGTAGAAGGAAGTACTTAGTCGATGTTTGACCTAGAATTGCCTCATTAGGGCTCTCTAGAAGTTAGAGGTAAACACGGATCCTCGATCCGTTACTAGGTCCTGTAGCATACTGTGTAGTACTACTACCTATTTGATGAAGACATGTGCGATATCTTTAGTCTTAAAGTCTTCGCGGTAAGGGATAAACTTCCTAAACTTAGTGAATTAGTCGACTACTACTATGATCCTGTCGAAGAACTCATTCGTAGCGGGTTCTCTCGACTAAGGTAGTTTAACGATGAAATCTATAGCGAGCAATTCCTATAGCCGTTAAGGTACCTTAAGTAGTCGTAGTAGCCTATATAGTTTGTGACGGTCGTGCTTACTTCGTTAGCAAGTCACACATCGACAGACGTAGTCCTTAATTGCCTTGCTTATCCTAGGGAAGTAATATTCTTGTCAGAGAATTTGCTTCATTTTAGACACTCCTAGGTGTCCTGCCTAAGGTACGTCATGTCGGAGTCGTAGTAGCTCTAATCGTAAAGACGTTAGCATATATACTAATCCTTGAAACAGAAGGATCCTGTCTTCGTCTTCCTAATCCTCCTGTCTATTCATGTCGTCGCGGATAGCGAGTACAGTTAGGTCGTAGACTAGCGCGTTCTTGAGGTCGTCCTGAAATTCACTAGTCCATGTAACAGTCATGGCCGCAAGTTAGTTGACTCCTAGCGTGCTATTACTATTTTCCTAGAGAACAGCGTGTTTCTCCTGCTTCACGCCCTTCATGTAGTTAGTCTGGCGGCTAAGTGCATTAGCGCGTGTGTTATTAGTTGTCACAGGTAAACGACGTATACATAGGGGTTCATGTAGTATTTAACAAGTACGATGGGGAGAGAGGGACTATCTGCTAGCTGTCTGGTCTTTTATAGCCAGCCTCGTCAGGGGTCGCGTCGCATAGGCCCTAGCCTGTGCCAAGACTTAGGGCCTCGCCCTTCACATTACCCCCCCCCCCCCCTTCTTGTTTATAGTAAGGAATCCGTCAGTTTCCTTCTAGCACATAAAGTCCGGATCATAGCTAGGCTGACACAGCTTCCTAACTTCACTTCCCTTGTCTAAGTCTACTCTACTTATCTAAGTCTACTTCACTTTACTTCTTACGCTCCCTGTTCTCCTGTGCCTACAGCCTGGCCTCTACCTAGTCTTGCCGGGTTCCTAGACTCTATTTCGCTTATTTAAATCTACTTTACTTTCCTACCTCCCTTTACTTCACTTCTATTCATTGCTATCTGAGCCATTATAGGGGCGCTCCTAGGCCCGTGCTAGTACGTCCCTTACTGTATAAAAAGCGCCCTTCGCTATTGCTCTTGCTTCCTTTCTCTTACATGCTTACCTTAAACCGTAAGCCCCCCCCTCTTTCTCCTACCTTCTGGCTTTTTCTCCGGGATTCCGGGCGATACTAACTAGAACCAGATAGCCCCTACAATCTACTATGTCGACTACGCCCTCTAAGGCGTAGATTACGTCCTATAATCGGTATGTTCTAGAGTCCTTGTCGTTATGCCCGGCTTTAGCTAATAAATCTGTCTAGTCTACCTAAGCCCGCGCCTGCTAGCGCTACGCTAGCAAGCACCTAAACTGTAAAGCCCTGTACGTATTACTTAGTGTCCGCGCAAAATGCTCCGCTAACCTAGCTAGCCCTGCCCTTGCCTACGTCTCCTATGCCTCCTAGACCTGTTCCTAGGACGCTAACAGGTATGACCCGCTCCCTAGGGGGTTTTACATGGCTAACATCGTAACAGCGCTGCCGCGTATAACGACCTGTCGAAGGTCTTCAAGGCCTAGAGGGCCTTAGGGCCTTTGTAGTTAGCGGGTCTGCTGTCTAGGTATTTTCTATTAGTGTCCTCCATGATTGCGCCACTAACCTCGAGCAGCGTCGTGGCCTAGGAGGTCATAGGGACCGTAGGTGCCGCTGTCGCCTAGTAGGGCCTCCTGTGAGTTTATCCCGTACTCTGTGTGTTTCTACGCGCTAACGGTTTAGAAGGTCTAGGGGTATTCTACTAGCGCTTACCTTAGGTAGGCAGCGGGAGAACGTTGCTAGTAAGGGCGAGAGCCCTCGTCGGCGTCAGTCTAGCGCTGCTGCGCGGGGCCCTAACCGAGAGGCCGGGGACTCTGACAGCAGCCTAGTCAGCAGGTCTAGGGGGTCTAGCGAGGGCCCCTCGGACGGCAGGGGGGCTGGCCCTGCTAGCAGGGCCCCTAGTAACAATCCCGCATGATTGTCGCTAGGGTCCTCTATCCTCGGCGTAGGGGCCTGTAGCTAGGGGGGGTTTTTTCTTTTGTTGTATATATAGTTACCTAATGTTAATTTTCCCCCTCTAACTTTTGTCCTTCTTAAACGCCTGTACTCCTTGTTACGAATGCTAGACTCCCTTTGCTAAGTCCTATATCTCGTTTCCTTTTTCTTCTTGCCCTACCTCTCTCTAGGGCTGTCGTTATTCTCCGCACTTCCCTAAGTCTGCTTGAAGTAGTCTATTACTTTAGTGTCTATTAGGTTTTCTAGGGGCTCCTATGTAGGTTTGTAGTACCCTGACCATTTTACTAGGACCTCGTGTCTTCTTCCCCTTCTCTTGTCCCTCGCGCAGAGTACCTCCTCTACTAACTACTCCTCGTGCGACTTAAACAAAAGGGGGTCCGGCTGTTTGTCGTCGTTCTCCTACCTAGGCATAGGGTCTCTGCCTACTAGTCTTAGCAGGTTAGTATAGAACACTAGGTGTATATTATTCGGGAGCCTAGTCAAGCAGATAGAGACTAGTAATAATACTTTGGCTACTATGTACTTCGCATGCTTAGCGTCTAAGCTTTTCTTAGGTCTCTCTGTAGTGTAGTTCTGCAGATCTAGCTAGACCTTGTTACCGACTTTATAAATTAGGGTAGGGTTTTAGCGTTTATTAGTAGACTCCTCCTGTTCTTACGCGGAAGCTGCCATTGTTACTTGGCAGATTCCTATTATGTCCTGAATCTTTCCTACAAACGCCCTTGCCCTCTTAGCTGCTTTTAACGGGCTAGGCCCTACGGGGTCCTCGGTTAAAGGTATAGGGCCCTATGATTCGTAGCTATAGGTAGCGAAGAAGGGGCTTATGCTAATTCCCGAATAATACCTCCTGTTTAGCGCTAGTTAAGCCATAGGGAGCTATCGCTTCTAGTCGGATTGCTTATAGTTAATATAGTTCCGGAGGTACGCTTGCACCTCTTAGTTTAGGCGTTTAGGGCCTCTGTCTGTTTGTAGGTAGTACGTAGAGCTTAACCGCTAGGACATACCTATTCCTTTACAGAAGGTCGTCTAGAAGGTACTAGTCTAGTTAGTGCCCTAGTCGCTCGTAATAGCCGTTAGCATTCCATGGTACTAGGCCTAGCAATCTATGAACTTCTCTACGTATTCCTCTGCTTTTATGCTAGGTATTACCTACAAACTTACGTACTTACATAGGCGATCCTTGATAACCTACAGGTATTAACATCCCTCAGAATCGGGCAGGTCCGTCATAAAGTCCATTAAGATCTCCTAGAAGAATCTGTCAGGAACTAGTAATAGCTTTAGTAGTCCGTGCATATACTCTCTCTATACCTTGTTACGACCGTAGTAGTCGCAGTTCCTTAGGAACTGCCAGACATGCTTAGACAGTAACGGCTAGTAGAAGTCGCGCCCTAGGATCATCGTCGTGGCGTCCTGTCCTAGGTGCCCGTATACTGTAGCATCGTATACAGACTAAATGAGCTTCGTCCTAAGCATGTCGTCGCTTTTGTCCCTAGAGTCCGAGGTCTCGCCCCTAGGCTGACTATCGTTTGCTCCTAGGACCTATAGTTTGTCGCGGTATCGTAGGAAGCCCCTCTTGTTGATCTTGTAGTCCCCTGCTTGTAGTTTCAGCCTCGCTCTAGCTAGTAGCGCCTAGGAGCTGCCCTTTACTACTTTTAACACCGTTGAGTACAGCTCGTCTTTCTCTACTATAGCTGCCTATAAGTCATTAAGGGTGCCGTCCTAGAATGGCCTAATAGGCTCCTAGTTAGAGGTTGCGGAGTTAGCGAGTTACTATTCATTCTCTACTACGGTAGTAGGTAGTAGGCTAGTCGAGGTAATTAGTACGACGTCTCTGCTCTTGTCTACAGGGTCCGGCTAACTCTCTACAACTTCTAGGTCTAAAAACCTCTTAAACCGTGATTCCTTATCTTCTGCCCCTACCGTGTCCTGTTCTCGTCTCGACAATACGTCCGGGACTACTCCTTTAGCACCTAGGCGATATACTAAGGAGAACTAGAATTACGCGAGGGTCTCATACTACCGTATCTGCCGCTCGGACAGCTGTCGCTTGACTATGAAGTACTCTAGGTTTTTATAGTCCGTGAGAATAGTAAAGGGCCTACACGACTTCAGCTTAGGGCCCTAGAACTTAAGGCTATAGTAGAAGGCTAACACTACGTCTACCTTAGTAAGCTACTAGGCGCCCGTAAGGTTCCTTAAGGTCTCCGGTATTAACGGGAGGGGGTACCTATCTTGCTTTGTGATCGCGTTAAGGGCGCGGTAATTGTAGCAGAACTAGAGCCCTCCTCCTAGCTTCCGGACAAAAAGCACAGGAGCTGTAGCCTCTAAGTTAGTAGGCCGAATGAATCCCTTCCCTAACAGTTTGTCTAAGGACTTCCTTAAAACAAGTAGTTCCTCCTTCGACATGCTATACAGGGGTCCCTATAGCAGAGCTAGTTAGGATCTATCTAGTCCTTCGCGGAGTTTGATGTAGTAGTTAATGCTAGGGCGGTATAGCGCTAATTTTTCCGCTTCTTAGCGGCAGAATAGCGGAGCCATGTGCTAAAGCTCCGGAGGTAGCGCCTCTCTTAACTCGTCTAGCGTCGGATATTCCTTTGCCTTTAAGGCCTCCGCGACATCCGCTGTCGCGGTCGCGCATACCTAGGTAAAGTTCCTGCGGTCCTCGTATTCTCGGTAGTTCCGTCCTTCGTCTATCTACTGTCCCGCTCTCCTATGCTAATACTAACGCCTTTCTGGCGCGGTCCGCACTTTATTGTAAGCCTTCTAGGGGTTCCCTAGTATTAGGGGGAAGGCTAGATCCTTTACTACATATGCGTACACTAGTTGCTAGAACCCCTTGATTTCTATCCGGAAGGCGACTACTCCTTCTACCGCGGAGTCTCGCATCGACGCTGTTACGCCCCTCGCTATGCGCGACTCTTTGCTTATTAAGCTTAAGCCGAGACCTTTTACTAGGTCTCCGTTAATTGTAGCGTAGCATTAGCACCCCTTATTGATAAGAGCTAATGTCCTAGTATTATTTGCTAGGACTACATTAGTATAAATCAGGTTCCTGTCTATAGATCCCTTAACTCTCTCCTATCCTTCTGCTAATGTCTCCGTTACTCCTACTTCCTGACTCCGAGCGGGAGTTAATCTTTTCCCGAGTTTTTCCTCCTAGGTTCCTCTGCTATTCTATCGTTCTCTAGCAATGGCGACACTCTAGTTATGTTAATCCGGGCTAGGGGTATAGCCGAGGCGTAGGGACACCCCTTAACTTAGTGTCTAGACGCTCTGTAATAGTAGCATAGGTTATTCTCCTGGCGTTTCTCTCTCTCTGTAGCGTCTACCTATTTAGCGCGTTGTTTTCCCCCGTTGTTTTGTCGGGGTCCTTTGCCGTCATATCGGTCTCCTGCGGTACAAGTCAGTGCTATAACTGTATCCCTATCCGCGTCTATTTAGGATCTGACCCTAGGGTTAGGCATCTACATAGCAGCTGCAAAAATACCTTTAGAGTCCTTGTTCTTTTCCCTTAACTACCTCCTATAGGCCGCCTTGAATAGTTAGTTACCTCGGAGTTTGTCATGACCCTTTCGACCTCCTCTGCAAACGCGTAGTAGTCCCCCTTATCTCTCACGTTCGCTATGTACATCCTAGCGGGATTCGAGAACGAATTCTTAAGGTATCTAATCTTCGCGTTATCTATCTACTAGTCCCCTCCTGCTAACAGCAGGAGTTCGTCGAATTCTAGCTAGTGCTCGTGCCATAGCTAGCCTGCCGCGTGTCGGAGGTTCGTAAGCTATTCTAGAGCTTTCGCTGTCTCGTTACTGTCCGCGAACATGGCCTCGAGTTACATGAGGAAAGCTTCAGGGTCCTTCGCCCTGTCCGGGCCTCCTTTCGCCTAGAAATGGCGCATCCGGGCGCGCTAGCGAGTAGGGAGGGTGTCGTATATTGTGTTCTAGTAATAATCTACGCCTATCGGGGGTTTTATCCTAGAGCGTGCCCTAAGCGAACTCCTAATACAGAGCAGGTAATCCCTAAATGATTCGGCTCTTCTGTCCTACGTTAGTAGCCTCTACTCTTAGGGTCCTGTCAGTTCTATGCCGGAGTTCGCACGCGTTACTACAGCTAGCGCGTCCGCGAGAGCCTTTAGCAGCTCCTCTGACAGGGCGCCTAGGTTTTGTCGCTATTAGGACTCTGATTCATTTAGCGCAGCCCGTGTGGCTGTTAGCTCGGCCATAATTTGCTGTTACTAGGTATGCATTCCCTTGACGACATAGCGCATTTCTGCTAACGCTTCCTCGTTCGTGGATCCTTCGGACACTAGGGTTAATTGGCTAGGAGACGGCCTTTCTATGGTGAAATCGATCGTACTTAATGTCATAGGTAAACGACATATACACAGGGGTTCATGTAGTATTTAACAAGTACGATAGGGAGAGAGGGACTATCTGCTAGCTGTCCGGTCTTTTATAGCCGGCCTCGTCAGGGGTCGCGTCGCACAGGCCCTAGCCTGTGCCAAGACTCAGGGCCTCGCCCTTTACATTAGTCCCCTTGCGATAGATGATCTTACAGTTAAAACTAGAGAGCTCCTTACTCTACTAAACCTGTTGTCAGTTTAACTCTTTCATTATTATGAAGTATCGCAAGTTCTCATAGTCTGTGTAGACCGTGACCTAGTGCTTAGAACCTTCTAAGTAGACTCGCTAGGCCTTGTAGGCATCGACTATAGCTAGAAGTTCTTTGTCATGGACGTCGTATTAGAGTTTAGGTCTAGACAATTTCCTCAAGTAGTAGGCGACTAGCTGTAGTCATCTACTTGGTCCTAGTTAACTTAAGCATGCCCTAAGTGCTACGTTAGAGGCATCTGTTTCGACTATAATAGGCTTATCTAGGTCGAATACAAGTAAGATCAGCTAATCTATGAATTGTCGCTTGAGTTCCTTGAAGGCATCCTGTTAGGCGTCGTCTTACACGAATGGCGTATCCTTTGTAGTAAGAGTCGTAAGTAGTGCTATAATCTTCGAATAGTTTGCTACAAATCTTCGGTAGAAGTTAGCGAACCTAAGGAAGGACTATACCTCCTTAACATTAGTCGGCGTAGGCTACTCTTTTACGACTTAGACTTTCTTAGTGTCTATCTTGATTCTATTCCATGCTACTACGTAGCTAAGGAATTATACTTCCTGCTTGTAAAACTCGCTCTTCTAAGGCTTGACCTTTAACTAGTAATCCTAGAGTTTCTGAAGTACCTTACGCATGTAAGTCCTATGCTCTTCGATCGTCCGGGAGTAGACAAGGATGTTATCTAGGTATATAACTACAAAGACGTCGAGGTACTCTCGTAGCACGTTATTAATAAATGCCTGCTATGTAGCTAGGGCATTTGTTAACCTAAAGAGTATAACTATGTACTCATAGTATCTAAACCTAGTTTAGAACGTAGTCTTCTATTCTTCGCCTTCCTTAATTTGAATTCGGTTATACGCTCCAGGTATGTCAAACTTCGAGAACTACATTACTCCTTGTAGGCAGTCCTGCAATTCTAAGAGCAAAGGAAGCGGATAACTATTCTTTATCATGATGTCGTTTAATCCACAATAATCTACGTAGAGTCGCTAGTTATCTTCCCCCTTAGGCACAAACAGGATCGGATATCTAGCTAGGGACTACGACTCGCGGATGAAGCCCTTCTCGGAGGTTATCTTCTAGGTATTTCCGGAGAATCTCTAGTTTCGCCGCTAACAACAGGCGAACTAGTTGCTTCGTTAGTGTCTTACTAGGGAGTAAGGGTATCCTGTAGTCCTACTCCTAGTGTTCTAGCAGAGCTTCTTAGTCGGGTTTTTCCTCGAAAAGAGTAGCGAACTCTTTATACTCATCAGGAACTATGAATTCGACCCTGACTTCCGTTCGTGTTGCTTTGACCTATAGGACGTGTACTTCCTATTCTAGATCCTTAATGGCGGCTACTATCTCGCTTGAAGTCATAGCACATATTTCGATCTTGCCTAGTACGTCGTGTACTACAGGTAGAGGTACCGATCTTAAGAGTTCTAGGAACTAGATCCTCTCATTCTTCTAGTCGATATAGGGGTTAGCGTTTCTTAGCTATAGTAACCCTAGTACTACATCTGAGCCTAGTGACTCCATGATGTCGAACTAGAGCATCTCTTAGTAGCGTCCTATCCGTAGAGGCAACATCTCGGTCTCTTCGTCAACTACTCCTTAGTTGTACGTAACTAGATTTCTATGAATCGCTTGTAGCGAGAAAGCATTCGTCTTCGCCTGTAGCTTAATCCTAGCTGTCCTGGCGAACTTGGGCGTCATGAAGATTCTAGTACATCCTGAATCTATTAAGGCCCTAGCTAGCGTCTTGTCGATGTGCACCTATACTCTAAGGTTGTCCGCGTATCTGGCGCTAATCGCGGCATATCGTTACAGCCCTGTCTAGTCTGTCCGTAGGTCTAATTCTAGCGGACCTCGTCGTTTCCTAAATAACTGTCTTTACGGACTAGTTTAGGGATCGTGTAGTCTTAGCTTCTTCTCTAAGCGTTACCGTTCTCTAGCCTAAGAGGTCGTTCTCGCTCTTAGCCTCGCTGTTCCTGCGCGTTTCTTGCGTACTCTATCTTTAAGTAGTAGACTCGGAGTCGTAGCGCTTATGAAATCTGAATACCTTTGTAGGTCAGGTAGCCTCCCTAGTGCGTAAACTCTACCCTAAATGGTATAATTTCTTGGACAACTTTCTGATGCGCGTGAGGTTAAGCTATGACTAGTAGTCTCCTTAGGTGTCGTCGCATACAGTCGGCTAGTTCGTTATACTAAAGCTAGTTAACGTGTTGTACTCCATTAATCCATGGGCAAGCCTAAGCCTACTAGTTCTGTATGATTCGGATAATATCGAGTCTAATGTCATGCGGCGGCATAGCCTATCGCTCTATGCTCTCGTCTTCCTCGGAATCAGGAATGACGGCTTTAACAAGCTCGTAGTCGTCGTCTGAACCTTCTTCTTCTTCTTCTTCTAGCTCCTGTTACCTTAGGACTGTCGTACTAGAAGGTGTACCCCTTAGCGCATAGATTAAGTGTGCCTTGTTTCGGCTAGGGTACTATCCGGAACCATCTTTATCACTCATGTGAATTCGACGATTATCGTCGTAGCACGTAGTCTAAGTAAGTGCGGCATAGTCTGGTTCTCGAGTAGCAGCGGCCTTTTGCTAAGGTGCTATCGTTGTCGCGCGAGCCTGCTCTATCCTAGGCAGTTCCTGTCGTTACTTCTTAGCAAAACACTTGCAGGCAAAGTGTCCTTTCTTTCCACAGTTATAGCACTCGAGATTACTCTTGTCGAATAGCTTCTTCAGACTATTCTAGGGAGGAGAGCCCTTCCGCGGCTTTCCTTAGGGTCTATTCCTTAGACGGCCCTTAGTCGCATCTAACTCTATAGGTTAGAGACCGTAGTAATCGCTTCGCCATTTTAGTGCTAATCATTAGACCTTATAGTTAGCCTATGCTAGCTTGCGATTTCTATGTTGTCGTTCTTGCTGTTATTCCTAGATGCGATTATCAATTCTAATCGCGAGATTGCTTATTTCCTTGAATGTCGTTAGCTGATCTCCTCGGGCAATTTCGTCTTTAACCGTCTCCTTTAGTCCCTAGTAGAACTAAGCGGCTAAAGCATTATCATTCTAGTCGACTTGAGTAGAGAGGGTCTAAAAGTCTGCGCGGTACTTGATAGCAGAACCCTTCTGCTAGATTCCTAGGAGAGCTCTCTTAGCCTCTTGTTGCTTATTACCGAGCCTAAAAGCTTCGCGTAATGCCTTAAACAAAGACTTGTCTAAGTTAAGAATCTCCCTAGTTGTCGTCTTCCTGGCTTTAACGTTACTAACATAATCTAGATAATCTGTTAGATGAGGCTAGATAAACTCGAACGCTAGTCCCTTCAGGTAAGAGACAATGTACATCATTCGCTTATAATATGTCGTAAACTGTTCCGTATACATGTTAAATGCTAACTAGCATTATAGGATAAACATCTCGACTTGAGATCGTTGTCCTGTAAACTCTGTAGGGCTTCCTATCTTGAAGCCGTTGTTGCTATGTCTATTCCTAGTAGTTAAACCTGCGACAGATGCTAGAGCTATCTCGCTAAGGTGAATAGATTCGAGCTACTACGTAATTTAAGGTATAGCGGTAACTTGTTCTCATAGTGTTAGTTAATTGTTGCTAGAAGTTAAACTAACAGCTAAAGAACTACTTAACATAGGCGTATGTTAAGCGCTTAACGAGTCTCCTGATGCTTCCTTAGAAGTAGTGCTTAAAATGTCATAAGGGTAGGTGCTAATAGCAGGAAGGTAACTAGGTGTTAGACTCGTAGAGCTATGAAGAATATCGACAATGGCAATTATCCTTGTAACTAACTATCCCCTAGGGAAAGGGAATTAAATTAAGCACGAAGCTCCTAACTACCTGTCCTAAAGCCATCCCTATATACTAGAGAGACAGAGCAGCTCTGTTAGATCTGTCGACAGACCTAACAGATCTATGTCTGTAGATCTATAGACTAACCCTACAGATCTAAGGGTCTGTTATCCTATAACAGATCCCTTCTTCCTTGTAGGCCTATAGATCTATAGACTAACCCTACAGATCCGGGGATCTGTCCTCACGTGACAGATCCTTTCTCCTATGACTATGCCTATAACTTATAGTACTCCTATGACTATACCTATAACTCATAGTACTTAGGACCCTTATGATCCTAAAACCTATAGTACTCCTAACACTCATGACAAGAGCGCATGCTTTGCTAAATCACGATCGTTAGCTAATATATACCCTATAGCTACTAAACTACCGCTAGTACCTCCTGTTAATATTAAAGTGCTAGTAGTATGTTAGTAGCATAACGCTAGTATACTACTAGCATACTTACCTGGCATTTTTTGCCTCTACCTCTAGCAAAGCTTAGCTCCTACTATTGCCTTAGTCTTTATCTTTTGCAGTTAAGCTTCGTGTCCTATAGCTATTATCATTAACTACGCCGCTACGTAGAGTTAATAATCATACTTACTATGTGCCCGCTCTAGTAAGTCTTTGCGTTTCGCGTCTTACTAGAGCCGCGCTAGTGTTTATCTGTTATTAGCATAGTTTAGTTAATACATGAGTCCTCTTGCCTATACTACTTGTCTATCCTAGTCACGATTAACCGCCTACTCTGTAGCTTAGGCCTCTTGCTACTTCCGCCTCGCTAGTAATAGCTAGCCCTTATAACGCGCTAAGGCTACTAACCTTTTATCTTGCATGTCTCTAGGTCGGGGCTTATTAACTATAGTAGCTTTTGCACTAGATAAGTACATGTTAGTAATTATGGCTATGATGTTAGACGAGAAACTAACCTCGTTGTCACGATACTATCATGTAGTGTGTCCCGTAATAATGGCTCCTCTAGTCCCTACATCGGCTAGTTGTCACTATCATAATTGCTTGCCTTACTGCTATAGTTACTAACATTTGCCCTTTTGCCGTTATAGCCCTCGCTCTCTCTGTTAGTGTCCGCTTAAAAATCCGCTACATACTTGCGAACGCCTACTATTAATAACATTAAGGCCTAGCTTGATCCTTGTGTCAGGCTAACACTACGCTAATCTAACAATTGCGTACGACCTAGTAGAACTTAGCATAGGCCCTCTCGACAATGTCTCCTACGTACTATTCTCGCGTAGCGCCTTTTGCCTCCGCAAGTTCTCATATTCCCTCTCTAAGCCTGTCATGCCGCGATCCTTCTTGATAGCTAGCGCCGCCTACACTAGTAGTACTGTCTCGCCTTTGTCTTCCCCCCCCCCTAATATACGTGCCGTGATAGTCGCTATGATAACCTCCTGTCTGTTAGCATTAAGCTCTTCCTAATACTTCTTCTTCCCCTCGAAGATATCATTGATATTAACACTACTTACTAGAACCTATCTCGTCTTGCTAGCCTTTGTCTTAAACTCCGAAGGGCTATTTCTGATCTAGGCTAGTAGGTATGTAATAGTAGCACCTACGCTGTTTAACATGAAAGCGTTTACCTTGCGTAACTCTAAAGGATTCTATGCTAGTTTCTAATTTAACTAGAAGAACGCCTTCTTCATACAAAAGATCACGAGCGGGGTTAGAAACCTCTAGTCCTATAACATGTTAGCGCTTTTGACGACATCTAAGCCTTCTCTCCTTACCTCTTCTTTGTTCTTGCATTTAAATCTGCTTTCTATTAACATGTCTACAGCCTAGTCCTTTAAACCCTACTTATTGTCTACCTTGCCAGACTATGCAAGTATAGCTTCTCTGACCCTATTCGTGTAGTTGTTACAATACTAACGTAACCTCTACCTTATCTACGCCTCTAATATTAGCACCTCCTCATAGGACCTACGTAGGTACTTATAGTATCTAAATCTATGTCGTCTAGCCTCGAGCTAACTCGACCTTTCATCCCTAGCATATTACGCGCTACGAGCTACTAGTCTATTGCAATATGCTTACAACTTGGCTAGTAAGTAGGAGCTATAGGTTATAGCATAGAAATGCCCTTCTGCCCTTGTAAAGCATCTATGTACAAGAGTTCTTAGACTTTAACAAGCAAAGGCTTAATTAACTTGTCTTTATGCACAGGAGGGCTACTACGTATATCTTTGCTGCTAGAGTAGTCGTATCCTTAGTCGGAGTTTGTAGTCTAGCTACTATTATGGCCTTAACGGCTACTTGACTAGCTCCCGGACTGACTTTAACTACTACTATCACCCTAGTAGCTACGAGACTCGCTGTTACGGTAGTTTTGACTGCTGCCATTACTCCTGTGATTAGTAGGTCGGCTATTATAATAGCCTCGACAGATGCTTAGCTACTATGTCTTTACCCTGTTACTCTTAGGTTTGCTACTATCTCGTCGCGCGTTGCGAGATAATGACTAAGGCCTCTTGTACGGCTAATTCTACCTTAGCAGTAAGGATAACCGCTTATGCGTCTAGTCTCTTCGTGACTATTACGTCGTCGTCTGTATACATGTTAGCATAGCCGCCGTATACAGGTAGCTTCTTACATTAATCGCTATTGTATAGGCTTTAGGCACTATAAAATCCTTATGCTCCTAGTTAGCTATCTCCTCGTTGCTGTCGTCTACACTATCGCCATCGTTACTTAGCAGGTCTTCTAAATCATTCGCTAGATCGTAATTTGAACTGCCGCTAGATGACATAGAACGTGACCTCTGTTGTCTGTCTTTCTTTAAAGGCATGATTAAAGAAGGACGTAACTTAAAGGATTAGCAGAGAACAGAGCGTAGTATATCCTTCTTAGTCGTGTAAGTCTAGTAGCATGTTAGTAAAGGATAATATCTATAGCATGTAAATATGCACATACTACGAGTTACTGTCTAATGTAGCTACGTATCGTCTATTAATGCAGAAGAAAGAGAGGACCTAATTTTTATAGTATCTTGCGACGCGCGAGTATCATCTAAATTTAGCTACCCCTGAAACTACGCTTCCCTATTAGCCGGCGGTACTTTTAGCTTGCTAGCGGTATGCTATTAAAATACCGCTAGTAGAACTAGCCTTAGTTAGCATTAATTCTTCATTGATAGCTAGTATAGGTACTACAAAACATCCGCGCTATATAGCACGTCTGCCTATACGACACAGCTAGAATACTACTACTACGAAGTGCCTGCTAAAAGCACTAGTTACGTGCAAAACACATCGATAGGTACACTAGCATTCTACGCGATCTACACACTAAAAGCCGAGTCGATAGTCCTTAGTTAATATACTAGACATAAGTAGTATAGGCACGCTAACCTCATCTCTACTAACAGCGAGTCGAGCCCTATATACATACTTCGACCCGTGGCAGTTAAAGCGCCCGCATGTGCTCGCGCGGCTATAGATGCCTATACGTAGTCCCCTGTTAAGACAGAGCCTAAATGTGTAATTAAAGTAGGTACGCCTATAGTCTCTATTACAGAGTTCTAACATCTTGCTTTAAGAGTGCTTATGCTAGAAGGTCTAGTAACAAGCCTACGCGCTTACAATTCGGCACCTAGTAGAGGGTAACTATAAGATATAAGCCTAAGTAGTGTTACATTAGAGGTAGTTACTCTATAGTAGATCCTGCGTATATAGTAGTAAGATTCGTTCTACATGCGAGAGAATATCCTATACGTATTATTCTAAAGGCCTTCGAGCTACGTTTAAACTATAACAGCTATACTACTTTCGTGTTAACCCTAAGTAGTTGTCGACTTCTAGACTGTCCGCTACTAATAGTTTGACGATATCTTGTATAGTAGATGCTAAAAACTAACCTTACTTGCTCGTGTCTACAACGCCTCTGCTATCGCCAGGAATTTGAGTTGTAATTCCCTGCTACTACTAAAGAAGGCGCTCGTTTCCTAGAACATGTACTCCTTCGCTACTATTAACTACATAACTTAGCTAAGTAGGCTAAGCTGCTCTATCTGTTCTTCTAACGTAGCGTATAGGCGTAGGTAATTATTATGTCGAAGTATAAGGCCTACTTCGATCGTACCTATACTCTGCTACTATAGTGCCTTTAGTTTGTAAATTATGCCGCGCTAGGTCTTACGCATACTTATTGTTCGGGATATACCTATATTATGTCTGTTTAAATTGCAAATGTCAGGATTACTTAAAACACACGTTGTTTATACTCGTTAATCTCTTAGCTAACTTCAGATAAAAGATGTGGCAGACCCTTCCGCACTTTTTACACCTTATTGCCATAGCTGTAGCCGTCGTATATGCGACGCCGCATTGTCTATCTTCTAGTCCGCTACGACACTATCTATAGCAGGCATGATCTAGACGCTAGGGTCCTAATAATTATAGCACTTAAGACATGCATATAGGAACAAGATCCTTAAGCCTATACGCGTAAGGCAACTGTTTCCCTGCCTGACATGTACTAACTTTGACTAGTATCTCTAGTAGGTAGTAGAGAATAGTCACATCCTAGGCAGATTTAACAAGATAGCTAGGTTTACTAGGCTAGATTGCAGGTCAAAAGATAAGGCTATGATTATAGAGGACTTCGTGACTACTAATCCTATTGTCAAAGGCTACTAAGACAACCCTTAGTTACTTATATTAACTGTGAACAAAATTGAGAGTAGCGTAACTCTTATACCTGCTAACGCTATCATGATACTAGATGATAACTTCAAATAGTAGTTAACTAGGCAAGCCTGTAGCAGGGTTAGTTACACTAGATTAATGTAGTTAGCGTGATTTACAGAGGCAATGAGATTTTACTAGGTTATGCCATAGAGGTAATTCAGAGAATAGACTATAAACTATTAGCAGACTAGTGACGACTTCATTAATATCATGCGCAAGGATTAGGGCAAGTAGAGAGGCATAGGATTATGCGGGCTACGTAGGCTAGCGTAAGATAACAGATTAATTAGGGTTTAACTATAATCTTATGATAGAGTAATGCTAGTAGTCATACGCAAGTAGTATCGTTTCAGATAGCGACTACATAAGCGCCTTATCTGATAGAGTATATGCATAATACTAATCATCTTGTCCGTTCGTATGTACTCGACGACTACTAAATGCTAGTAGTATACTAGTAGTATGTCTACTACTACTACGTCAAGGTCCGACCTATAGATCGCTACTACACGTTTTAAACCCTTATAATCGACAGACAACGGCTGCTAGTAGTATACTAGCGGCACTCCTACTACGTCTACGCTACACATCTAAGCCGCTAGTAATAGAGAGTATGACTCTATGCAAATGAATACTATACACTTTAGATTTATATATGAGACTACTTAAAATTTAGGATTCCTAGCTAAAATAGCGCTCGTACTACCTGCGATCAACAGAATGAGTTAACTAATAATAAATGCCGCTAGTATACTACTAGCACATCTATTTTCGTCTACTCTAGGCCCTCCTTTACTACTACACTCTAATAACACTTGATTCTTCTATTAACCTAAATACTAACCCTAACTACGCAAAGCTAGCTAACATAATAAACCGTCCGAGCGGCAATTAGCTACCCGCATAGCACGCGCACCTTTATAGTAAGTATCGACACAACTAAGGGCTTAGGGGTTAGGTGTTTATAGTGATTAACGCGTCTATAAGCGCCGTAGCCTTTATAACATACTACATTAACAATAGCTTCATAGCGCATACTATACTACATAGGCTATAGCAAGGCATTAAAAGGTCATAGTAGTTATGCCTAGCATGTTCCTACCTGCATGGCGGCAAAGTTTTAGCACTTCATTAATCAGAGTAATATAGATCTTAGACTCGACGAGAAATACGCGTCAGATTCGAACATCTCCTTAGACTCGAACGACAGAGTCAAAACTTAATTAGCAGACGATGTCCTTGCCTATTAGGAGGGGACATTAGTCGACGACGCTACGGGAGTAGATAGGTAGTATGTTGCAAACGAGGAACTAGTCATAGTCGTCAAGCCTGTGTTTAATGAGGCTTACATGCAAGAGAAGGAGATAGTAGCGACAGCTAGGGTAATCGACAATAACAGTAGTAACATCGACGCGCTTAGTCTCTACGACGACCTAGTAGCATTCACAAGAGACGCTACATCTCTAGATGGACAATATAGAGACACAAATAGTAGCTAAGCAGGTAGGCTACATGGCATCATAAGCAAGCATAGCTTAGCTTTAATCTATATACGCGCTAGTAGGCTGTTATCTGCTAGATACGAGTAAATATACAAGTAGACACCTTTTAGCGTCAGTAGTCTCATAGCGGGCAGGCTAATTAAAGTGTACGTTAAGCTGCAATCCTACTAAGTTAGTAATAACCTTAACTAGGTCTAACGAACAGACAGATAAGGAACTTAACAAATAGGGCCATGCCTTCTTCTAAAGTAATGTAGATATAGCATTCGCATACTAGCTCTTACACGAAGGCATTTCGAGTAACGCCATCGATCGGTTATTCAAGAATCCCTAGCTACAGAAGATCCACGAACTGCTTAGCTTTTAGTTAGGCGTAGAGCTTAAGGACAAGATCTAAGAAGTAAGTGCCTACTAACTACTATTCATTACAAAGTAGAGTATTACGAACATCGAATTAGAATCTCTATAGTCGACCTCTAGTGTAAAGATAGTGCCTCTAAGGCACTAGAAAGTCGAAGACGTTATGCGCTTTCTTATAGGGCACAAGGGTTTCAGGAATGATCTTATGTACGCGCCTTATCGCCTCGAGACTCTAGATGACCCGCCTAGGCAGATATATTAGGACATAGCCTCTGCAGACTAGTAGTAGGACAAACAGAAAGAGCTTAGAATAGACGGAGTAACAATCGTGCTACTAATTCTTGCTAGTAACAAGACACAGGTTACTAATTATCAAGGTAACCTGATCGCATAGCTAGTATACTTAACAATTAGCAACCTGCCTAGATTAGTTTGTAACTCTAACCATCGACTAGGCAGCGTGCTCCTAGCGATGCTACTAGTAGTTAAAGGCGGAAAAGGAAGCATTAGGGACAAGCTATACTATTACTACATGAAGACAATGTTCGACCCTATTACTAAGCTCGCTATAGGCGAGGGCCTCGACGTCTTATGTGCGGATAGTAAGACACAGCGATGTTTCCTAAATACTGCGGTATACATAAGCGACTACTAAGAACAGGTAATAATTACAGGCATGAAGAATAACCGCTACTACATGATATGTATAATCGATCTAGAAAAATGCGAAGACCTCGAAGTAGTTATGCTATAGCGGACACATAAGGACACGTAAATACAAATTATGCTCTAGTAAGTAGCGAAGAAGGACTAGGGTAGCTACGTGCACGACATACTAAACTTTGCATTTAGGCACCCTAGCCTAAATATCTATAAGACGCTAATAGTAGACATGCTCTACTAACTCTTCAAGGGCGTATTAATGTACGTCATAGATTAGACGCGAGATTTGCTTGAGAGTTAACTACCTCTGTCTTCGAAGCGAGCTAGAGCGGTACTCCTATAAGCCGAGGGTTAGCATAAAGTAGCAAGAAAGAGTAATAAAGGCAAGACTATTGTAGATTATTAACTAGATGTCATTATCGACTGTCGTTTTACGGCGGTACCTACATTTAGGAACCTCTAGGTGTTTAGCTAGATGTCCGCGGTAAGCTAATAGACAGGCTAGGAATAGAAGAGTATGCTACGACAGTTGCTCCTAGTCTTCGTGCTACTATTAGAAGAGGCTAAGGCATATAGCGCTATCTAGTTCTTACGGGTAATAGTAGACTTCTCTTAGTTAGCGCAATATCCTTTACATGATAGCGAAACGCTCCGGTTTATAGTCCTTACCCTGTTCTGATATAACTAGTATAAAGAAGAGTTTAGGGAGTACCGTATAAGCAAAGGAGAGCTAAGAAAGGAGAAAGCGTAGACAGAGTAAGCAGAGGAGCCTAAGATAGTAGACAATATGTGTAAACTATAAGGGCACTTCAATTTTCCTAAGTTTTATGCCCTTACATACTACGTAGACATAATACGGCTCTTTAGTAACACGCTAGACCTCGACACTAGCTACTTCAAACACAAGCATGTTAAATACATTAAGAAGCTATTTAAATTAACTAACAAGAAGAATAGATAGGAGGACTAAATTATGGAGTACTTCTAGCGAAAGAATTACTATGCTTACATTCTTTAATACTAGCCTAACGTTCTAGTAGCAGACTAAGGCTAAACGTTAAGAGGCTTAGGAGCGCAAAGTGCCTTGACTAACAGAGCAGAAGGATGTCGAAGCCTTCCTTAGCTAGCGAAGGCTAAGATCTAGCTAATCGTTACTAGGTAGAGACATATAGAGGACAGTTAGTAATGTAGTAGCACACATAGGGCTAGAGGTAGGGCCTTACTTCTGTCATGCTACTATAGTATTTGTTAGAGAGTACTAGGCGTTGTCTAATATAACATCGACGTTAAATACAATGCGTCTTAATCCTAACAGGATCAAGGGAAGACCGGATTAGGTCGACAATTTAGAGGTATCTTTCTATGCTAGTATGTAGTGCTAGAAGATGCATCATAAGGATCCTAACGATCTATCTGCAACTAAGCTAGACGTCGTTAGATGTACACTAAACTAGTAAGGAATCTAGGATAATCACTGTAATGACTAGCTCTAGGTCTAGGAGTACGAAGTACTACTAGTTACAGATAAGACTACTAGCGTTAATAGACAAATTAACCTAGTAGTTACCTTCGAGGGCTAGCTACCTACTCGCCTGTTATATGTCGTAACCTTCTGAGACAAGAAATTGCGCGTCATAGTAGACAGCTATAACTACATAATACTAGCACATAATAAACGTCTAACCTATACAGGTATGTTCGTAGACCTATTCTAGCCGAAGGATCTAGCTAGAAGAGCAGACAATGTTCATAGCATAACAGTGATTATAGCGATACGTTCTAGCCTATAGGAAGGTACTCTGTAAGGTCGCCGCATCTAAGGGCTTACTACTGTCTACTATAGCATCTATGTTATGCTAACAGACAAATATAATACCTTCGGCTAATGTGACATGTACATTAATAACACTGCTAACTTTAAGACCTATAACTTCATATATAATGCAGACTAGGAGGAACAAGAGTCTAGGGTAGCAACTAAACACAAGCTACATTGCCTAAATACAGCTAAGGAGCGTAATATTACGGCTACTAGTAAGGAAGGGCCGCTATCGCTTAAGCGTGGCGTCGCTAGTAGCTCTACTTAGGACTAATCGAGGAGAAACAAACGCAAACAATCGTGACATACATAACAAATGCTATACTAGTAAGCTTAATAAAGGTAGCATGCTATAAGCCCTAGTATAAGCAATACTTCTGTAACTAGCGCTACTAGTTTGACTAACTAGATGTCATAAGGGTAGGTGCCGATAGCGGGAAGGTAACTAGGTATTAGACTCGTAGAGCTATAAAGAACATCGACAATAGCAGTTAACCTTGTAACTGACTATCCCCTAGGGAAAGGGAATTAAATTAAGCACGAAGCTCCTAACTGCCTGTCCTAGAGCTATCCCTATATACTAGAGAGACAGAGCAGCTCTGTTAGATCTGTCGACAGACCTAATAGATCCGTGTCTGTAGATCTGTAGACTAACCTTACAGATCTAAGGGTCTGTTATCCTATGACAGATCCCTTCTCCCTTGTAGGCCTATAGATCTGTAGACTAACCCTACAGATCAGGGGATCTGTCCTTACGTGACAGATCCTTTCTCCTATAACTATGCCTATAACTCATAGTACTCCTATAACTATACTATAACTCATAGCACTTAGGACCCTTATGATCCTGTAACCTATAGTACTCCTAACACTCATGATACTATCCCCCTCTTAGCCTAGCTTGTCCCTAAGCTACCTTATTAGTGCGGGGTTTCTCTTGTCATTTCCTTTTATGCTGTGATGTCTTCTCTTTCTACATTACTACCTTGTGTTATCCTAGACACTAACGCCCCTTTAACGTAGAAACGCAAATGCCGCGCGAATCGAATCTATCGTTAGGGCTAGGACAGCATGAAGTCCTGTACTTAGTGTCAAGAGTTAAAGCTCGTTTTTTAGGTACATATTTCCTTAGGAAAATGTTTGTAATGTTACTTTAGTAACTGTCGAAGTTGCGACGCGAAGGTAACAGAGGTCGAATAGAAGAAGTTAGGTAATTAGCGGAAAAGACTAATTGCTAATCTCGATCGTGCGAAGGCGGTCCTAGCCGAGGCTTTGCAGAAGATAATAGAGGCGCATGCAAAGGAGATGCGTCTTTGAAAACAGTTAGACATAGTCGACTAGGAGGTAGAGGATAGTCGCGCTCTCGAGGAGCGTGAGATCAGGGAGGATGAGGCCGAGGAACAGGCTCTCTCGCAGGCTAGGTTCCTTCTTAACCTAGATCCTTCAGCAGGTCTCGCTCTTAGTCCTACGACATAGAGCGTAATAGAGGGTTTCACTAACGCCTCATATTAGGGTTTCCTAGATGGCGTGATAGCCGAGCCGACTGATAGCGTCCCGCAGGAGTCTAGTCGTGGCTTAGGATCTTCTTCCTAGGTTCGTTCCTTTCTCGAAACTCCGTATCTTTTGCTAACAGTTTCGCAGATGTTCTAGGGGTTCCTAGGTGTTCTCGGTACTCCTATATCCTTCCCATTTTACTAAGTACTCTTGCTGTCCGTCCCGCTAGCGAGTGTCGACAATCTTCTTAACAGAGTACTCGGGTTCTTCTACTTTAGGGTCGAGTAGTAAGGGTTCCGTTTGCAGTGTAGCGTCTAGCGCTACTTGTTCTAGCAGAGAGACATAGAACACAGGGTATATTCTTATCTGCTTAGGTAGCTATAACTTAAAATTAACTAGTCCTTTCTTGGCCTTGATCCTGAATAGTCCTAGTTTTATAGCGTCTAGTTTTTTACTCGGCTTGTCTGATTTGATGTAACAGCAGAGGAGATATACCTTGTCCCCCTCCTTTAGAATTAGTCCCTTAATTCTCTTACGATTCGCGTACTATGCTATGTTCTACTAATAGAACTACAGGTCGAGTCATACTTCTGTTTGTAGTCAGCGTAGATGTTCTACTCGTCTAAGTACTACTAGGTTCGGATTACTAGCTAAGACATCCGGGATGTCTTCTATAGCTAATCCATATGCTATCTAAAAAGGCGAGAGTCCTGTCGACTCTGCTAGCGTACTATTATACGCGAGCTATGCTATTAGCAACAACTCTACCTAGTTGTTCTAGTCCCTATTCACATAGGATCAAAGGTACTGTTCTAACGTCTAATTTAGACGTTCTGTCTGTCTATCTGTCTAAGGGTAGAAGGAAGTACTTAGTCGATGTTTGACCTAGAATTGTCTCATTAGGGCTCTCTAGAAGTTAGAGGTAAACATGGATCCTCGATCCGTTACTAGGTCCTGTAGCATGCCATGTAGTGCTACTACCTATTTAATGAAGACATGCGCGACATCTTTAGTCTTAAAGTCTTTGTAGTAAGGGATAAACTTCCTAAACTTAGTGAATTAGTTAACTACTACCATGATCCTGTCGAAGAACTCATTCGTAGCTAGTTCTCTCAACTAAGGTAGTTTAACGATGAAATCCATGGCGAGCAATTCCTATAGCCGTTAAGGTACCTTAAGTAGTCGTAGTAGCCTATATGGTTTGTAACAGTTATGCTTACTTCGTTAGCAAGTTACACATTAACAGACGTAGTCCTCGATTGCCTTGCTCATCCTAGGGAAGTAATATTCTTGTTAGAGAATTTGATTCATTTTAGACACTCCTAGGTGTCCTGCCTAAGGTACGTCATGTCGGAGTCGTAGTAGCTCTAATTGTAAAGACGTTAGCATGTATACTAATCCTTGAAACAGAAGGATTCTGTCTTTGTCTTCCTAATCCTCCTGTCCATTAATGTCGTCGCGGACAGCGAGTGCAGTTAGGTCGTAGACTAGCGCGTTCTTCAGGTCGTCCTGAAATTCACTAGTCTATGTGACAGTCATGGCCGCGAGTTAGTTAACTCCTAGCGTGCCATCGCTATTTTCCTAGAGAATAGCGTGTTTCTCCTGCTTCACGCCCTTCATGTAGTCAGTCTGGCGGCTAAGTGCATCAGCGCGTGCGTTATTAGTCCCTTTGTAATAGACAATCTTGTAGTTAAAACTAGAGAGCTCCTTACTCTACCGAACCTGTCGTTAGTTTAACTCTTTCGTCGTTGTGAAGTATCGCAAGTTTTCATGGTCTGTGTAGACCGTGACCTAGTACTTAGGACCTTCTAAGTAGACTCGCTAGGCCTTGTAGGCATCTACTATAGCTAGAAGTTCTTTATTATAGACGTCGTATTAGAGTTTAGGTCTAGACAATTTCCTCGAGTAGTAGGCGACTAGCTGTAGTTGTCTACTCGGTCCTAGTTAACTTAAGCATGCCCTGAGTGCTATGTCAGAGGCATCTGTTTCGACTGTAATAGGCTTATCTAGGTCGAATACAAGTAAGATTAGCTAATCTGTGAATTGTCGCTTAAGTTCCTTAAAGGCATCCTGTTAGGCGTCGTCCTACATGAATAGCATATCCTTCGTAGTAAGAGTCATAAGTAGTGCCGTAATCTTCGAATAGTTTGCTACAAATCTTCGGTAGAAGTTAGCGAACCTAAGGAAGGACTATACTTCCTTAACATTAGTTAGCGTAGGCTACTCTTTTACGACTTAGACTTTCTTAGTATCTATCTTGATTCTATTCTATACTACTACGTAGCTAAGGAATTATACTTCCTGCTTATGAAACTCGCTCTTCTAAGGCTTGACCTTTAACCGGTAATCCTAGAGTTTCTGAAGTACCTTGCGTACGTAAGTCCTATGTTCTTCGATTATCCGGGAGTAGACAAGGATGTCGTCTAGGTACATAACTACAAAGACGTCGAGGTACTCTCGTAGCACGTTATTAATAAATGCCTACTATGTAGCTAGGGCATTTGTTAACCTAAATGGCATGACTATATACTTATAGTGTCTAAACCTAGTTTAGAACGTAGTCTTCTATTCTTCGCCTTCCTTAATTCGAATTCGGTCATACACTCTAGGTATGTCGAACTTCGAGAACTACATTGCTCCTTGTAGGCAGTCCTGCAATTCCAAGAGCAAAGGAAGCGGATAACTATTCTTTATTGTGATGTCATTTAATCTACAATAATCTACGCAGAGTCGCTAGTCATCTTCTTCCTTAGGCACAAACAGGATTAGATATCTGGCTAGGGACTACGACTTACGGATAAAGCCTTTCTAGAGGTTATCTTCAAGGTATTTCCGGAGAATCTCTAGTTTCGCTGCTAATAATAGGCGAACTAATTGCTTCGTTAGTGTCTTGCTAGGGAGTAAGGGTATCCTATAGTCCTACTCCTAGTGTTCTAGCAGAGCTTCTTAGTCGGGTTCTTCCTCGAAAAGAGTAGCGAACTCTTTATACTTATCAGGAACTATGAATTCGACCCTGACTTCCGTTTGCGTTGCTTTGACCTATAGGACATGCACTTCCTGTTCTAGATCCTTGATAATAGCTACTATCTCGCTTAAAGTCATAGCACATATTTCGATCTTGCCTAGTACGTCGTGCACTACAGGTAGAGGTATCGATCTTGAGAGTTCCGGGAACTAGATCCTCTTATTCTTCTAGTTAATATAGGGGTTAGCGTTTCTTAGCCATAGTAACCCTAGTACTACATCTGAGCCTAGTAACTCTGTGATGTCGAACTAGAGCATCTCTTAGTAGCGTCCTATCCGCAGAGGTATCATCTCGGTCTCTTCGTTAACTACTCCTTAGTTGTACGTAACTAGCTTTCTATTAATCGCTTGTAGCGAGAAAGCATTTGTCTTCGCCTGTAGCTTTATCCTAGCTGTCCTGGCGAACTTGGGCGTCATGAAGATTCTAGTACATCCTGAATCTATTAAGGCCCTAGCTAGCGTCTCGTCGATGTGTACCTATACTCTAAGGTTGTCCGCGTATCTAGCGCTAATCGCGGCACATCGTTGTAGCCCTGTCTAGTCTGTCCGTAGGTCTAATTCTAGCGGACCTCGTCGTTTCCCAAATAACTGTCTTCACGGACTAGTTTAGGGATCATGCGGTCTCGGCTTCTTCTCTAAGCGTTACTATTCTCTGGCCTAAGAGGTCGTTCTCGCTCTTGGCCTCGCTGTTCCTACGCGTTTCTTGCGTACTCTATCTTTAAGTAATAGACTTGGAGTCGTAGCACTCGTAGAATCTAAATACCTTTGTAGGTTAGGTAGCCTCCCTAGGGCGTGAACTCTACCCTAAACGGTACAATTTCTTGGACAACTTTCTAATGCGCGTGAGGTTAAGCTACAACCGGTAGTCCCCTTAGGTGTCGTCGCATATAGTCGGCTAGTTCGTCATACTAAAGCTAGTCGACATGTTATACTCTATTAATCTATGGGCAAGCCTAAGCCTACTAGTTCTGTATGATTCGGATAATATCGAGTCTAATGTCATGCGGCGGCATAGCCTATCGCTCTATGCTCTTGTCATCCTCAGAATCAGGAATGACAGCTTCGACAATCTCGTAGTTGTCGTCCGAACCTTATTCTTCTTCTGCTAGCTCCTGTTGCCTTAGGACTATTGTAATAGAAGGTGTACCCCTTAGCGCACAGATCGACTGTGCCTTGTTTCGGCTAGGGTACTATCCGGAACCATCTTTATCACTCATGTGAATTCGACAATCGTCGTCATAGCACGCAGTCTAAGTAAGTGCGGCATAGTCTAGTTCTCGAGTAGCAGCGGCCTTTTACTAAGGCGCCGTTCTTGTCGCGCGAGCCTGCTCTATCCTAGGTAGTTCCTGTCGTTGCTTCTTAGCAAAGCACTCGCGGGCAAAGTGTCCTTTCTTTCTACAGTTATAGCACTCGAGATTACTCTTGTCGAATAGCTTCTTCAGACTATTCTAGGGAGGAGAGCCCTTCCGCGGCTTTCCTTAGGGTCTATTCCTTAGACGCCCCTTAGTCGCATCTAACTCTATAGGTTAGAGACTGTAGTAATCGCTTCGCCATTTTAGTGCTAATCGTTAGACCTTATAGTTAGCCTGTGCCGGCTTGCGATTTCCATGTTGTCGTTCTTGCTGTCGTTCCTAGATGCGATTATCGATTCTAATCGCGAGATCGCTTATTTCCTTGAATGTCGTTAGCTAATCTCCTTAGGCAATTTCGTCTTTAACTGTCTCCTTTAGTCCCTAGTAGAACTAAGCGGCTAAAGCATTATCATTCTAGTCGACTTAAGCAGAGAGGGTCTAAAAGTCCGCGTACTACTTAATAGCGGAACCCTTCTGCTAGATTCCTAGGAGAGCTCTCTTGGCCTCTTGTTACTTATTACCGAGCCTAAAAGCTTCGCGTAACGCCTTAAACAAAGACTTGTCTAAGTTGAGAATCTCCCTAGTTGTCGTCTTCCTAGCTGCGACGTTACTAATGTGATCTAGATAATCTGTCAGATGAGGCTAGATAAACTCGAACGCTAGTCCCTTCAGGTAAGAGACAATGTACATCATTCGCTTATGATATGTTATAAACTATTCTGTATCTACGTTAAATGCTAACTAGCATTATAGGATAAACATCTCGACTTAAGATCGTTGTCCTATAAACTCTATAGGGCTTCCTATCTTGAAGCCATTGTTACCGTGTCTATTCCTAGTCGTTAAACCTGCGACGGATGCTAGAGCTATCTCGCTAAGGTGAATAGATTCGAGCTACTACATAATTTAAGGTATAGCGGTAACTTGTTCTCGTAGTGTTAGTTAATTGTCGCTAGAAGTAGAACTAACAGCTAAAGAACTACTTAACATAGGCGTATGTTAAGCGCTTAACGAGTCCCCTGATGCTTCCTTAGAAGTAGTGCTCAAAATGTCATAAGGGTAGGTGCCGATAGCAGGAAGGTAACTAGGTGTTAGACTCGCAGAGCTGTAAAGAACATCGACAATAGTAGTTAACCTTGTAACTTACTATCCCCTAGGGAAAGGGAATTAAATTGAGCACGAAGCTCCTAACTGCCTATCCTGAAGCTATCCATATATACTAGAGAGACAGAGTAGCTCTGTTAGATCTGTTAACAGACCTAACAGATCTATGTCTGTAGATCTGTAGACTAACCCTATAGATCTAAGGGTCTATTATCCTATGACAGATCCCTTCTCCCTTATAGGCCTGTAGATCTATAGACTAACCCTACAGATCCGGGGATCTGTCCTTACGTGACAGATCCTTTCTCCTATGACTATGCCTATAACTTATAGTACTCCTATAACTATACTATGACTCATAGCACTTAGGACCCTCATGATCCTATAACCTACAGTACTCCTGACACTCATGACACTAGAAGAATAAGAGCGAGGGTCAGGATGCTAGATGTACATAAGAAGAAGTCGAGGGTACTAGAAGTATACTACTAGTAGGTTAAATGCTAGCCCTAGACCTGCGGACGTTATGATAAAACTACTAGTAGTCAATCATAAGAGACGCCTTAAAGTGCCACGGGTATACTACTAGCACTTTTGATCGCGGCTAGGTCAAGTATGCTGTTACCCTATCTCGCGGAAATACTAGCGGCAGATAGAAGGGGATACTATAGGTATACTGCTAGCACCTTTAGTTCCGGCTAGGTCGACTATGCTATTACCCTATCTCGCGGATCTAGTAACAGCAGGTAGAGTAAGGTGCTATAGGTATACTACTAGCACTTTCGAACGCGGCCTAGGTAGATAGTTTATGCGGTCTGTCGCTAGCTCTAGCCTTAACTAATAGAGCGCATAGCATCGATGAATCTCATGAAGACTAGGAGGACAAGTCACTATCTAGTGTAAATCTAGTTAGCTACTTAGCACCCTGTTAGATCGTGGCAAAATGTGCTAAATAGCTAACTAGAGTTACCCTTAGCCTTCTTAGATAGTAACTCGTCCTCCTAGTCTTCGTTAGATTCATGTAGTAGATCCTCTAGCCCCGCCTTGATTCCGATGAATCTAACGAAGACTAGGAGGACAAGCTACTATCTAAGAAGGCTAAGTGTAACTCTAGTTAGCCGCTTAGCACCCTGTCAGTTTGTAGCAAAATGTGCTAAACGGCTAACCGGAGTTACCCTTAGCCTTCTTAGATAGTAACTCGTCCTCCTAGTCTTCGTCAGATTCATGTAGTAGATCCTCTAGCCCTGCCTCGATTCCGATGAACCCGACGAAGACTAGGAGGACAAGCTACTATCTAAGAAGGCTAAGTGCAACTCTAGTCAGCTACTTAGCACCCTGTCAGATCGTGGCAAAATGTGCTAAACGGCTAACCGGAGTTGCCCTTAGCCTTCTTAGATAGTGACTTGTCCTCCTAGTCTTCGTCAGATTCATCGGAATCGAGGCAGGGCTAGAGGATCTGCTACATAGTCGTAATATACAGTAATAGATAGACGTTATGCTAATGTCATGCTATTTGTAACCTACGCCTCTAATGCTAGGGCGAGGTACACTAGACCTAGGGCATCTAGTATTAGCGGCATCCCTTCTACTACTACTTTAGTTTAAGGAGTATACCTTCATAGTAAGGTTAATATACTTGGTCTCTACGAGGGCCTAATAGACCATAAAATGCAGCCTAAGGACGTCGACATCTTACCTGCGATTTCATAAGATGCTAAGAAGAGTAAGATCCTTGTAGATACTTAGTAAGTTCTCAAGAAAGTCATGAATTGCTGTCTACTACGGCTATAAGCAGGTCTTCTACCTACGTGCATAACTACTTATTAGTCATGCCGCAGGATTAGCAGTTAGTGCTACTAGCCGAAAGTCTCTTATCGCATGCACATCTCTCTGCTAGCTAGCGTCTAGGCAGCTAGCTAGCTTATCTACCTTGTACATTTACTACCCTTTCTATAGAGCCTTCGCTACCTATTATTCTAGCGCACGTCTCTCTATGCGCGACAATTCCCGTCTAACTTGATCGAGAGGTATCGTAGCTATAGGCTTAATAAGGAGAGTATATAAGAGCTCGACCTAGAAACCCCTCTGCCTAGGAGTAGTACTACTAATCTTGCTATTAAGCTATTCATACTACGCTATGTCGACTTTGACCTCTAACATTACGGTTAGATAGCTAACACAGGTTCTTGCTTGCTTAATAAATAAGTCGTACAGAGTAGTTAACTAATCTGTTAGCTAGTAGGTCAGAAAGTCTGCGTAGAGGGACACCTTACTTACTATACTAGGCTTAGCGAAGAAAGCAAGTATAGATCTCCGCGCTCTCACTAATTTGTCCTAGCTAGTAATCATAGTATACTACGTAATTAGACAGTTAAAGCTAGGACTTAGTAGGGCAGGGTACTAAACATTCTGAATGCGTAATAGTAATAAGGCCTAGTCTCTTATAGTGTACTCTCGATAGGCCATAGAAGTAGCCTCGCTTAGTTAGTGCAAGAATAGCTGCTAGCTAGGAGCAGGCTTCTTCTAATCTAAGATTAGCTAGCTGTCATTACTAACTAGCTCGCGTAGCTAGCAGATTAGCCCTAAATAGACCTGTGACTTAAATATCTCTAATATGCCAGACGTATAGGCGCAAGCCGCAGGCTTGGCGTCACGTGACCTTGCGGATATTTCTCGGGTTGCAATGTGTGTGCATATGTAGCCGACTATAATCAGCCCTGTTACAGGACTAATTACTAAGCCTTTTAGCCATGTAGGGTAGTAGTAAAAGGTTAGCACACCTTCCCTATTAATCTCTAGCACGCCCTTTGTAAATACTATCTAAAAGCTATTAGGGTATCTAGTAGCCTGCTTGATGCGGGCTATAGGGGTACAACTAAGCCTTGCCTAGATGAAGCGCTATGAGTCCACGCTTCCCTAGTAGTCCTATATAGTACTAGAGATTAGTTAGTAACAGTATTACCTCTAAGGCCTAGCTATAACACATACTACTAGCTCTTACCTAGCATCTTAGCACAGAAGTCTAGGAAGTATACACTATCTAGCGCAGCTAGCTTTGCACTCGCTAGGAGGCTAATCAGGCTACTACCGCATGCGACGACAAGCACCTTGTCCCTAGCTTAATGCTCTACCTAAGGGGCGTAATTAACGAGATCCTTATAGGCATCGAAGTCCGGATATGCCTTCTGTAGCGCGACAGCGGCTTCTAATGCCTAGACAGTATCGCGGACATAGTTAGCCGCGAACTTAGCGTGCTTAGAACCTACACTAATTGCTAGCTCTAGGTCTATAGTCAGACTAGTCGACATAGTAGGTTTAGAATCTACTAGTGCGTTAGTACATAGTCTCGTTATACAAGCATATAATGCTTACATGCTATAGTGTTATTAGTGTGCTAGTATCTGTATAGATGCTAAAGAAGAAGCCGAGTACTAGATAAGGTAATTGTTTAAAAGAAAGAAGTTCGAAGCACTAAGCTTCTTTTATATTTTAGTAGCTATAGGTCATGTGCTCTACATAGTCGCTAACTATACACGTTACATCATCACATTATTAGCTTCTGCCTAAGAAATGACTAGAAATAGAAGGCACATGACGCTATCCCTAAAAAATGGCTAGAAACAGAAGGCACGTAACACTGTCACAGATTCGGTTAAATATTACACACTACTGCCTAGGCACATGACTAAATGAAGAAGGCACGATATTAGGCGATTCTGCCTTGAAAGGTAGTAAAAAATGATCCTCGTAGTTACGACCTACTAACCTTATCTACTACTATATGGAGGCATTAGGAATAGTAGCAACTATGACATAGTTATACTGACGCTAGCTTGACAGCAGCATGTACACTTGGCAGATACAGCTGCATAGGATAGATGTCGCCATAGTTGCTACTTCTTTGTTAAGAGCGCATAACTACCTACATGTAGCACATAGTAGCATGTAGTAGCTAACTAATTTAGACGCTAGTTACGACGGCCTTATGTGCGCTAGCTAGGCGGCAGCACGTGTACTTAGTAGCAAGAGATATCTATATCTACTACTACTCTTCTACTTTAACTCTTTACTAATTACATTAACTAACTTTGAAGACTTGCCTAATACACATAAGTAGTAGTAACATCAATTAACCCTCTATCCTACTATTTAAGACAATAGCTAGCATAGTCGCTTAATACGCTAATTATGGTATCGAAAGCCCGCTTAAGAAGTGCCTATGTTAGGCAGTAGCCTACTATAGCAAGAATTACTAGATAATTGACTAGCATGACAACTACAAGGACAGCTACGCTAAGTAGCTAACCTAGAATAGGAATTAGTATGCAGTTAACCCTAAGATATGACGACTAGTTACTAACTTCATGTTTACTAGACGCGTTAAAACCCTGCCGTTTAAGAAGATCTTTAGAGGGAAGGACATAGCAAGTCACGTGACAAGGGAGCAGGCTAATAGTATCCTGCCCCTAATTACGAACAAGGTGTTAAAGTGCTACTTACTAGACTGCTAGGTACACATGAGCTTTTCTTTAGCAGGCTAACTATCGTCAGTTATAATAGGACCCCTAACGCCCCTTAGATGAGTGTTAGGAGAGTCCGTGTGTTTAGGAGCAAAAGGAATAGGAAGGTCGTCTTCATTATGATAAAGATAGAAGACACTAATTAGTCAGGCTAAAAGAAGGTCAATGTTAAGTACAAGACAGAAGACTAGTATACCTAGGCATTCTACTAAGGCCTGTAGAATACCTACGACATAGAGCTATTGTATAATGAGTTCTCTCTACAGTTTAGACAGCGTCTACAGGGCGAGTTTAGCGACGTCGTCGCAAGAGCCTGTAACAACTTAGCTACTTTAAATGTGTTATGAGTGTCTTAAGTGCTATAAGTCACGAGTACCGTAGCCTAAGTCATAGCTGTTATGAGTACTATAAGTCATAGTGTTATAAGTCATAGTACTATAAGTCATAATGTAGGCATAGAAGAGAGGGTCTATTATGTAAGGATAGACACCTAGATCTGTAGGGTTAGTCTACAGATCTATAGGCCTACATAGGAGAAGGGATCTGTTATGTAAGAAAAGACCCTAGGATCTATAGGGTTAGTCTACAGATCTACAGACACGAGTCTAATAGGTCTGTTAACAGACCTAACAGAGCTGCCCTGTCTCTCTAGTATATAGGGATAGCTTCAGGACAGGCAGTTAGGAGCTTCGTGCTTAATTTAATTTAATCTTCTCCTCTAGGGGGGATAGTTAGTTACAAGGTTAATTGCCTTTGTCAATATTCTTTACAAGCTCTACAAGTCTGACACCTAATCCCCTTCCTACTATTAGCACCTACCCTTCTAACACTTTGAGCACTACTTCTAAGGAAGTATTAGGGGACTTGTCGAGCGCTTGACATACGCCTATGTCAAGTAGTTCCTTAGCTGTTAGTTTAACCTCTAGCGATAACAGTTAACTGACACTATAAGAACAAGTTGCCGCTACACCTTAAATTACTTAGTAGCTCGAATCCATTTACCTTAGTAAGATAGCTCTAGCATCTGTCGCAGGTTTAACTACCGGGAATAGACACAGTAATAACGGCTTTAAGATAGGAAGCCCTACAGAGTTCATAGGACAACGATCTCAAGTTAAGATGTTTATCCTATAATGCTAGTTAGCATTTAATATAGATACAGAATAGTTTACGACACATTATAAGCGAATGATGTATATCGTCTCTTACCTGAAGGGACTAGCGTTTGAGTTCATCTAGCCTTATCTGACAGATTATCTAGATCACGTTAGTAACGTCGAAGCTAGGAAGACAACGACTAGGGAGATTCTTAACTTAGACAAGTCTTTGTTTAAGGCGTTACGCGAAGCTTTTAGGCTTAGTAATAAACAATAAGAGGCTAAGAGAGCTCTCCTAGGAATCTAGCAGAAGGGTTCCGCTATTAAGTACTATGCGGACTTTTAGACCCTCTCTGCTTAAGTCGACTAGAATGATAATGCCCTGGCCGCTTAGTTCTATTAGGGACTAAAGGAGACAGTTAAAGACGAAATTGCCTAGGGAGATTAGCTAACGACATTCAAGGAAATAAGCGATCTCGCGATTAGAATCGATAATCGCATCTAGGAATGACAGCAGGAACGATAACATAGAAATTGCAGGCTAGTACAGGCTAACTATAAGGTCTAACGATTAGCACTAAAATGGCGAAGCGATTACTATAGTCTCTAACTAATAGAGTTAGATGCGACTAAGGGGCGCCTAAAGAGCGGACCCTAAGGAAAGCCATAGAACGGCTCTCCTACCTAGAATGGTCCGAAGAAGCCATTTAACAAGAGTAACCTTAAGTGCTACAACTATAGAAAGAAAGGACACTTTGCCCGCGAGTGTTTCGCTAAGAAACAGCGACAGGACCTATAACGGACAGAACAGGCTCGCGTAATAATAACGGCACCTAAGCAAAAGGCTGCTGCTACTTAAGAACCGGACTATGCCTTACTTACTTAGACTATGTGCTATAACGACGATTGTCGAATTCACATGAGTAATAAAGATAGTTCTAGATAGTACCCTAGCTGTAACAAGGCGCAGTCGATCTGCGCGCTAAGGGGTATACCTTCTAGTGTAATAGTCCTGAGGTAATAGGAGCTAGAAGAAGAAGAAGGTTCGGACGATAACTACGAGCTTGTCGAAGCCGTCATTCCTGATTCTGAGGAAGACGAGAGCATAGAGAGATAGGCTATGCCGCTACATGACATTAGACTCGATATTATCCGAATTATACAGAACTAGTAGGCTTAGGCTTGCCCCTAGATTAATAGAGTATAACATGTTAACTAGCTTAAGTATGATGAACTAGCTGACTACATGCGACGACACCTAAGGAGACTACTAGTAGTAGCTTATCCTTACTCGCATTAGAAGATTGTCTAAGAAATTGTACTGTTTAGGGTAGAGTTTACGCCCTAAGGAGGCTACCTTACCTACGAAGGTATCTAGGTTCTACAAGCGCTACGACTCCAGGTTAGCTACTTGAAGATAGAGAACGCAAGAAACGCGCAGGAATAACGAGGCTAAGAGCGAGTACGACCTTTTAGGCTAGTTAGCGGTAACGCTTAGAGAAGAGTAAGCCGAGACTACACGATCCCTAAACTAGTCCGTGAAGACAGTTATTCGGGAAACGATGAGGTCCGCTAGAATTAGACCTACGGACAGACTAGACAGGGCTATAACGATGTGCCGTAGTTAGCGCAAGATACGCAGACAACCTCAGAGTATAGGTACACATTAACGAGACGCTAGCCTAGGCCTTAATAGATTCAGGATGCACTAGAATCTTCATGACGCCTAAGTTCGCCAGGATAGCTAGGATAAGGCTACAGGTGAAGACAAATGCTTTCTCGCTACAAGCGATTAATAGAAAGCTAGTCACGTACAACTAAGGAATAGCTAACAAGGAGACCGAGATAATGCCTCTGCGGATAGGACGCTACTAAGAGATAATCTAGTTCGACATCACGGAGTCGCCTGGCTCGGATGTAGTACTAGGGTTACCATAGCTAAGAAACGCTAACCCCTACCTTAACTAGAAGAACGAGAGGATCTAGTTCCTAGAACTCTTAAGATCGATACCTCTACCTATAGTACATGGCGTACTAGGCAAGATCGAAATATGTGCTATGACTTCAAGCAAGATAGTCGCTGCCATTAAGGATCTAGAACAGGAAGTACACGTCCTATAGGTCAAAGTAACGTAATCTGAAGTTAAAGTCGAGTTCATGGTTCCTAATAAATATAAGGAATTTGCTACCCTTTTTAAGGAAGAACCCGACTAAGAGGCTCTGCTAGAATACTAGGAGTAGGACTATAGGATACCCTTACTCCTAGTCAGGACGCTAACAAAGCAACTAGTTCGCCTATTGTTAGCGGCGAAGCTAGAGATTCTCCGGAAATACCTAGAAGACAACCTCTAGAAGGAGTCGTAGTTACTAGCAGGGTATCCGATCCTGTTTGTCCCTAAGGGAGAAGACGACTAACGACTTTACGTGTATTATTATAGATTAAACGACATCATAACAAAGAATAGTTATCTACTTCCTTTGCTCTCGGAATTACAGGATCGCCTACAAGGAGTAGTATAGTTCTCGAAGTTCGACATACTAGGAGCATATAATCGAATTCGAATCAAGGAAGGCGAAGAATAGAAGACTACGTTTAGAACTAGGTTCGGATACTACGAGTATATAGTTATGCTATTTAGGTTAACAAACGCCCTAGCTACGTAGCAGGCATTTATTAACAACATGCTACAAGAGTACCTTAACGTCTTCGTAGTTATATACTTAGATGACATCCTTGTTTACTTACGAACAATCGAAGAACATAGGACTTATATACGTAAGGTACTTTAGAAACTCTAGGATTACAGGCTAAAGCTTAAGCGTTAGAAGAGCGAGTTTCATAAGCAAGAAGTCTATTTCCTTGGCTACGTAGTAGCCTAGAACGGAATCAAGATAGACACTAAGAAGGTCAAAGTCGTAAAAGAGTAGCCTACGCCAATTAATGTTAAGGAAGTATAGTCCTTCCTTAGGTTTGCTAAATTCTACCGAAGATTTGTTGCAAACTATTCGAAGATTATAGCACTACTTATGACCCTTACTACAAAGGATACACTATTTGTGTAGGACGACGCCTAACAGAATGCCTTCAAGGAACTTAAGTAACGATTTACAGATTAGCTAATCTTGCTAGTATTTGACCTAGATAAGCCTATTATAGTCGAAACAGATGCCTCTAAGGTAGCACTTAGGGCATGCTTAAGTTAACTAGGACCGAGTAGACGACTACAGCTAGTCGCCTATTACTCGAGGAAGCTGTCTAGACCTAAACTCTGTTACGACGTCTACAATAAAGAACTTCTAGCTATAGTAGACGCCTACAAGGCCTAGCGGGTCTACTTAGAAGGTTCTAAGTACTAGGTTACGGTCTACACAGACTATAAGAACTTGCGATACTTTACTACGACGAAAGAGTTAAACTGACGACAAGTCCGATAGAGTAAGGAACTCTCTAGCTTTAACTACAAGATCGTCTATCGCAAGGGGTCTAAGAACGCATGCGCCGACGTACTTAGCCGCTAGACTAACTACATGAAGGGCATGAAACAGGAGAAACATGCCGTTGTCTAGGAGAATAGCGATAGCACGCTTAGAGTTAACCGACTTGCGGTAATAGCTACTACATAGACTAGCGAATTCTAGGACGACCTGAAGAACGTATTAGTCTACGGCCTAACTGTACTCGCTGTCCGCAACGACATTGATAGACAGGAGGACTAGGAAGACGAAGACAGAGTGCTTCTCTTTTAAGGGTTAGTATATGTGCTAACATCCTTACGCTTAGAGCTGCTACGCCTCTAACATAATGTACCCTAGGCAGGACACCTAGGAGTGTCTAAAATGAAGCAAATTCTCTAACAAGAATATTACTTCCCTAGGATAGGCAGAGCAATTAAGGACTATGTCTGTCGATATGTAACTTGCTAACAGAGTAAGCATGACTGTCACAAACCGTATAGGTTACTATGACTACTAAAGGTACCCTAATAGCTATAGGAATCGCTTGCTATAGACTTCATTATTAAACTACCCTAGTTAAGAGAACCCGCTACTAATGAGTTCTTTAATGGAATCATGGTAGTAGTCGACTAATTTACTAAGTTTAGGAAATTTATCTCCTACCGCGAAGACTTTAAGACTAAAGATATTACATATGTCTTCATTAAATAGGTAGTAGTACTACACGGTATGCTACGAGACCTAGTAACAGATTAAGGATCTGTGTTTACCTCTAACTTCTAGAAGGCCCTAATGAGATAATTCTAGGTCAAACATCGACTAAGTAATTCCTTCTACCCTTAGACAGATAGACAGACAGAACGTCTAAATTAGACGTTAGAATAGTACCTTCGATCCTATGTGAATAGGGACTAGAACAACTAGGTAGAGTTGTTACTAATGGCATAACTCGCGTATAATAGTACGCTAGTAGAGTCGACAGGACTCTCGCCATTTCAGATAGCGTATAGATTAGCCATAGAAGACGTTCTAGACGTCTTAACTAGTAATCTAAACCTAGTAGTACTTAGACGAGTAGAATACCTACGCTGACTACAAACAGAAGCACGACTCGACCTGCAGTTCTATTAACAGAACATGGCACAATATGCGAATTGTAAGAGAATTAAGGGACTAATTCTAAAGGAGAGGGACAAGGTATATCTCCTCTGCTATTACATTAAATCAGACAAGCCAAGTAAAAAACTAGACACTATAAAACTAGGACTATTCCGGATTAAGGCTAAGAAAGGACTAGTTAATTTTGAGTTATAGCTACCTAAGCAGATGAGAATACACCCTATGTTCTATGTCTCTCTGCTAGAACAAGTAGCGCTAGACGCTACACTGCAAACGGAACCCTTACTACTTAACCCTAAAGTAGAAGAACTAGAGTACACTGTCGAGAATATTGTCGACACTTGCTAGAAGGACAGACAGCGAGAGTACTTAGTAAAATAGGAAGGATACAGGAGTACTAAAAATACCTAGGAACCCCTTAAACACCTACGAAACTGTTAGTAGAAGGTACGGAGCTTTAAGCGGAAAACAAACCTAGGAAGAAGGTCATAAGCTACAAGTAGGCCCCTACGGGACGCTATTAAGAGGCTTGGCTACCACGCTATTAAGGAAACCCTAGTACGATGCGTTAGCGAAACCTTCTATTACGCTCTATGTCGTCAGACTAAGAGCAAGACCTATTAAGGGATCTAGGTTAAGGAGAAACTTAGCCTGCTAAAGAGCCTGCTCTTTAGCCTCGTCTTCCCTAATCTCACGCTCCTTAAGAGCGCGACTATCCTTGACCTTATAGTTAACCGCGTCTAACTATTTCCGAAGACATATCTCCTTTACATGCGCCTCTATTATCTTCTACAAAGCCTCGGCTAGGGCTGCCTTCGCATAATCGAGATTAGCAATTAGTCTTTTCTGCTAATTACCTAACTTCTTCTATTTAACCTCTGTTACCTTTACGTTGTAACTTCGACAGTTACTAAAGTAACACTACAAACATTTCCCTAAGGAAATGTGTACTTAACAAACAAGCTTTAACTCTTAACACTAAGTACAGGACTTCATACTATCCTAGCCCTAACGATAGATTCGATTCGCGTGGCGTTTACGTTTCTGCGTTAAAGGGGCGTTAGTATCTAGGATGACACAAGGCAGTAATGTAGAAAGAGAAGACATTACTACACAAAGAAAGAGCAAGAGAAACCCCGCACTAATAAGGTAGCTTAGGGACAAGCTAGGCTAAGAGGGGGATAGTGTCATAAGTGACTTAAGTGCTATAAGTCATAAGCACTATAGCCTAAGTCATAGCTGTTATGAGTACTATGAGTTATAGTGTTATAAGTCATAGTACTATAAGTCATAACGTAGGCATAGAAGAGAGAGTCTGTTACATAAGGACAGACACCTAGATCTATAGGGTTAGTCTATAGATCTATAGGCCTATATAGGAGAAGGGATCTATTATGTAAGAACAGACCCTAGGATCTATAGGGTTAGTCTACAGATCTATAGACATAGGTCTAACGGGTCTGTTAACAGACCTAATAGAGCTACCCTGTCTCTCTAGTATATAGGGATAGCTTTAGGACAGGTAGTTAGGAGCTTCGTGCCTAATTTAATTTAATCTTCTCCTCTAGGAGAGATAGTTAGTTACAAGGTTAATTGCCTTTGTTAATATTCTTTACAAGCTCTACGAGTCTAATACCTAATCCCCTTCCTGCTATTAGCACCTACCCTTCTAACAAAATAGCATAATAAACAAGCTGTTTATTGTCTAGTACTACATGTAGAGGAACAAGATACGCTAACAAGTACATATGTATATCTTGACACATGTTTCTAAGGCTATAGTAGGCTAGTAAGCAGGTAGGCGTAGAGACATAGTAGTGTTCTAAAGGGGGGTCTAGCTATGTTTCCTAAAGTCTGGCAAGCTAGCAGAGATAGTATTACTTATAGTTTACTTGTTTCTTAGCTCCTATAAGACTAGCATGCTAGTAAGAGCTATAGTCCCTGTTAATTTAATATAGTAATAGCAGGTAGATGTGATTTAATAGTAGCATATTTTAGTCATAGTAGCTACTTAGCTACTACTAACTTAGTAGGCAGGTATGTATGTATTTACTAGATTTAGATGACATTAATGTAGACCTCTGTAGTTTTGTCTAGTAAGTAGTTTATACTCTACATGACTATTATAGCTACTTGGCTACCTTGACTTCAGTTTCTAGTAGTTAAGAAGTATAAGGGAATATTAGAGAGCATAGAGGTTAAAGACAAGATTATTAAATAGTTTGCAGACTAGATACACCTCCTACTATATAAGGAAAGGCATAGGAGGATATAGATGACTTATAAGCTACATCTGTTAAATATAGAAGGCTTTAGAGACTACATATAGCGTAGAGATAGTAGTATAGTAGCTAATGTAGTAAACAAGCTATATAAGGAGGATAGTAGTCTAAAGACAAGTTTTATTTATAAGTATTATAGTAGGAAGAAGGGAGTAGTTAGCAACCTTTCTACTCTGTTATAAGGGGGGCTTATGCAGATTATAGTATAGGCTATAGTAACAGTGTAGATAACATAGGGATAAGATGTAGACAGCCTAGGGCTCTATTTTAATTATTTATTTAGTAGTAGACAAAAAGGTGTATTTTATGACAAACAAGCTAAGCTTATAAGTTAAGAGGGCCTGTATTTAGTATTAACACCCTAAGAACAATGCTGTTTCCTGTTCTGTTAGCCTATTATAGACTACATATTATAATAGTAGCTAATTACTATAGGCAAGTAGCTATAGTAGTATATGTTCTAACTACTATATATTACTAACACTTAGTAGTAATGCCTGTTGCTAGATTATAGGGCTAGGAGTAGGGCTAAGTAGATGTACATGTTAGAGGAGTATACAAGTATAGGTAAGTAGCAATTAAGTAGAAAGCTATTAAATAAGCATGCCTACAAGTAGGCATAAGTAGGAAGGCTAACAAGCCTGTGAATTAAGTGGCTAGGAGTAGGGCCAAGTAGGCTAAGCTAGTAAGATACTACTAGTATACTACTAGTACTTACTTAGCTAACTTAGCTCTACTTAGTCTACTCTTTATACTTCGTACTACTTAGGGGTTAGGTTTTCGAGATAGAGGCTAACAGCAAGAGACGTTCTAGATCTCACAAATTGAGACATAAGAGAGTTCCGCTGCTAGTCACGTGATCGGGACTCCCCCTCCAAGGTCCATGACACAAGCTACTACGCTTACCGTCCATTGTTCACTTGAGACATTGTCACGACTCACGCGCAACCCACAAAGGCTCGACCTATCACCTAGGCTGACGTTAATATCTAGACACTCAAGGGCGTTTCTTCCAGCTTCCGGACAACGAGTAGAACGACCTGAAAGCGTAAAAACGCTTGTCAAAACCCAAACCATTACTAGAACGGATATTCATGTCGTACTCACAGTGATTTCGACTGACTACGAGCATAACGCTCAAAACAGCCTGAGTCGCTTATATCAAATCATCGGGCTGACACTGCAAGATTGGCCTAGACGTCTTAGCATCACAGAATGAACTCATTGGACAGGCTGCTCTAATCTCACCCTACTCTCTTGCCTCATGAACATCATCCGCAACGGCATTTGACGTCTTCGACAACTCTGTAGCCCCTGTCTCGTAATCCATTGTCTTCCATCCGAGACACAGCCGCGACCTCAATGCCATTTGCTACAAGCCGCAGGCAGCAGAAATGGATAAACGCCTTCCCTATCTCCCGACATTCCTGAAAGCAGATGTTTCTTCAACGGAGAAGAACGCGGCTAAACAGTCCCAGGCTAACAGCAGGTCTGAGAAACAGACCGAGGAGCGGCGCAGGCGTTCGGAACGGCGGCGGAACAGTAGAGCCCAGAGCATTACCAATCACGACAGACCGGGTTTCAGGAGAGCCAGGACTTCCTCACGGCCTGCGACTCCTGCCTACAGAGGCGACGAGGTCGACACAATCGACACCGGACACCCAAGCATCGACGAGCCTCGAACCCGCAGCCCCGATCCAGAAAGCTCGGTCCTTTCGAGCACAAACCTTCCACCATCTACCCAGACTTTTGCACCCTCACTGACATGTAAGCCCTACCCTACCCCTCCTACTCTCACCCGAACCTCCAGCCCCGAATATCCTATGCTTACCCTCGCCTACAGCAACCATGCCCTCCTCCTGCTCTCACCCCACCTCCCTCCTCGCCGGCGCCGGCATCGCGCTGCTTCTAAGCCTGCTCATCTACTCCACGACGTCATGGTTCAGCGCCTCACCCCCACCTCCACCACTACCACCATCGCTTCCAACCACGCAAAGCGTCACGCAGCAGGTCGCTCCGTCGCTGGTGACGGTGACCGCGCCTTGCTATGCGCGCGGCACAGACGGCGAGTTTCAGGGTGGGCTGTGTCAGGAGGTTTTTATGGCCTGAAGCTGGTCGAGAGGAGAAGGTCAACAGAAGGGTTCTGTTAGGCGGGTAGATCGTGTTCGGGAGTCAGGGAGACTTGTTGGACAGTGCGTGAAAGCCTAGGCTTTCGCCTTTTCCATGACTGCAAGAGGGCTCCTGGTGGCCGGGACCTTGTGAGAGGTTTACATTGGTGAAGAGCAGATCACATTCGTGCGGTCTGGAAATCCGTGGGAGTGTTCAGGGTATCATGTATGTCTGTCGCTATTTTATCTTCTCTTCTCCGAGACCTCGCGCCATCGTGGATACAGTAGCTTCAGGTCTCTGCAGGTAGTAAATACTCCTTCCGATGGTCTAATAGGTAGCAACCACAACAACAAGTACCCGCCATCTGCCATCGCTGTACACGAGCGTGCGTAGACTCGATCATGCGCGGCGGCTCAGATACCATACGCGAACTGGAGCAAGTCCTCGATGAGCCGACAGTCGAGACCCCGCATCGGCCATTCCCATCCTTCTTCCACATTCGCAGTCCAGGCCAGCAGCTTTGGCGCTCCCGGGCAGAGAGAAAAAGGCACATCGCGGTCAGAAGTCACACCGCAAGGAAGAGGTCGTGGGCAAAAGCAGTCCTCGATGAGCGAACAGTCGGAAATCCCAATCTTCACCTACCACACTCCACCCCAGCAGCTTCCGCACACCAGGCAGCGGAAAAGAAGGAGTGACCTTGCGGTCAAGAGTCACACACACACGACAAGGAAGAAGTGGTAAAGAAAATGAAGGGAAAAAGAGGCACTTGTTTTACTCAACTCTCTGTCTGTCTCGAGCGAGGAAACTGCCCTCATGTACATGTATGTATCCTTGCTTATATTGCAGATTCTCTTAAACGCACAGATTTGCACGACTTTCAAACTCGCATAGGTGCTATATCGTCCATCGCTCGACTCAGTAGTCAAGTGTCTACAAAGTCGCGTCGGAAAGCATCACGGATCTGACATCCACGTGGACCATCCATCTCAAACTTCCATGCTCACAAGCAAATTCCTCACCCGAAACCCCCGTAAACACCCTACCACTCTCGCACTCACCCCTGTTGCCAATGCCTCGACCCTGCCTAGTCCCTCCCTCAACCCCGTCATCTCCACCTCCTTCACCTCACACCACCGCCCCACAACCCTCCCAGACCCCCTGACCTCATCCACAACCTCGAACACCTCTACCACATCCTGCAGCTTCAACTCCGTGCCCGCTAGCGTCGGCATTCCATCCATCTTCTGCTGTAAGAGGATGGATTTGCGACCGAGATGTGAAAGGGCGCGGCAGGCCAGGGGGTAGTTGGCAGAGTTGTTGTTGTTGTTGTTAGAGTCCTTGACGGAGGTGAGGTTGGCGAGGGCGGATTGGAGGGTCGAGATGCCGGTAAAGAGATCGTGGCATTGTGGAGGCGCGGTGGAGAGGTAGGACTGCCAGGCGCTCATGTTGATGACCGGATGCGGCAGAGAGGCGTCCGTGGCTGTGTTGGTCTCGACAGCACTGTGCGCAGGCGTCTGGTGCAGGTTGAGCGGAGTCGTGTGCCCGCCGTACACGAGCCCAGTCTTCACCGCAAGCACTGCCACCAAAAACCCCACAACCACCAAGCACCACATCCCGAAACTCCACACCCTCATTGTCATCGCCCACTTGACCGCCTTCCTCAAACCCCCCCTGCTCGCCAGAACATCCCGCGTGTGCTCATCCAACCCACCTCGCGAGATCCACAGCGACACCCTCGGGTCTGCCAAAAGACCCTCAAGCACCGTATCTACCTCCTCCAAGACATGCATGTCTTTCCAGCGGACACTCCTACCCTCCACCTGGGATGCGACGTTTTTCATCGCCTCAACCGCCTCTAAAACGCCGCATAACTTGTGCGCAAACGCGGCCAGCTGTTGTCCTCGTCCTGTCAACTCGCGCTCTTTGTGATTCAGGCCGAGAGTGTCTTGAAGTTGGGCGTCGGTGAAGCGGCCGAAGTAGACATTGGCGGCGTGTAGCTCCTGCTCGTCGGCTCGGGCTTCGGTCAAGGTAAGCGGGGAGAAAAGTGGTGGCTCGCGAGGGGCGGAAAGGAGGGAGAGCGAGTAGGAGTGGGCGGAGGCAAAGCTGCTCGCGACGTCCGCACGGTGGGCGGTGCGCCGGAGGTCGGCCAGGCATTTGCGTGATTTGGCGTCAGGGCGCGTCCTGCTAGTGGCCATGCTGTCGGTCCCGCTCGTCTTCTGAAAAATCAATCGGTCGATAAACCGGTGCGTTTGTTCGTCGTCGCTGAGCGGCGTGAAGGCCAGCCAGTCAGCCGGGTGCCTGCATGATCGCGGTAGGCCTCAGCACTCGCGTCGCAAAGATCGAAGAGCATCGGGGATTATGTATAATGAATGAATGAATTAACGAAGAATGGAGTGACATGGGGTGGGATGGAGTGGTGGTGTGATGGTGCCATGGTAGTCGTGGTGCAGAAGGAACAATCAATGTTGTCATCTGGTTAGGAAAGTCAATGGCGCCGTGAGTCGCTTGAATCTCGCTGACTATCATCAATTCTAATGTTACCAGGTCTGCAGCCGGTTGAGATTCTTACTAACAACACAGCGCAACATGAACAGTACATACAGCAGAGCAGGGAACTTGACAACGACGTGGTGCAGTACGCCTCTGCAGAGTGCTTCAAAGATCTGACCATGCCAAGCAAGCTGAAGCTTGCCACCAAATGGCGACCGTGTCCACACCAGTTTCTAATTGTCTGGCTGCCAAGGCGGCTGGTTGTATTGCTGGTATGGACGAATGCCTCCGCGTATCCTTCTTGACTCCTGATCTTATCCCGCCTCAACGCCTCTTGCGACCCTTTTGTTTGCTGTGAATCACGCCGTTTTGAACCTCTGGGTAGGTGCGCCGCCGGAGGTGGTGGAGGCTAGTATAAGACGTGTTGTCCGCAATTGTCCACTAACCATCAGATCCATCACCCCTTGCTAATAAGCAGCAATCTGACCAATCTGCTCTTACTGCGCTTGACTGCTCGGAGTGTGTCTGACAATGGCGCTGGCGCTCGTGATGGTATCGGTGATGATCGTGGCGCTCGCTGGTAACCAGTCGCCAGGTACGGCATATCGGACAAGGATGGATCATTAGCACGAATCGAAGGTAGTCGGAAAGGCCTATCACCTGATTGGTAAACATGAGTTACTCGTCGCGGTATGGAGCGCTAGATAAGTGCGCTGAGTAGACGAGCACTGCCTGGTTTGCAGCAATCGTTGCCTCTGTGGCGGCGGTCCGTGTAAATGCTACTCTGGCAACCGCGTTTGCAGGTACACCGCTCGCGGCAGCTTCGTCTTTTGGCGTCCTACTAAGACCCTGCTGCATTAACACTGCTGAGTCGCCATTGCGCTGATTACCCGTGATATCAAGACCTTCGTCGTCAGTGTCAGTACTGCCATCAACATGCTCATCGTCAATTCGCCTGCATGCGTAGCATTCACCTTAGGACTAGTCGCGTTTTGATTGAAATTTCACCGCTCTGACAGCGTCTGCTCGCGCCTATCGCTGCTCTTGCCATTGCGTTGATACCACGCCTGGTGCTTGACCCGCTGTTACAGTGGTGGCAGCGTCCGAGCACCGCTGTCGTTGACGTTGCTGAGCGTGGTATCTGGCAGTCAGATGCGCTATTCCTTGCTCCTGCGAATATGCCTCGTTCTTACTGCCGTTGTCGTTGCTGCCGTCGCCATCAACTGAATCGTCGCGACGCGCGCGCTCCATCAGCTTCGTGCGCGCCGCCTTAAAGGCAGTGTGGAGCCTCAGAGTCCGCGTTGACGCAATCGTAAAACAGCTCTAATGCCTCTTAGCCTACCTCGAGTAGAAGCTCGTAATTGGCTACCATCGTCATCGGCATCAACACGGACGCGGCCAAACTCCCTGCCGGCCTGCGCCTCAACGCGAGTATTTATATATGCCAGTTGCGGAGCACATGAAGGACGCCTTCCAAGACACCGCCTTCGTCGGCCTTGGCGTCAATCACCTTGGTTTGCGCTCGATCGCGGTCATGAAGGATGACGCCGAGAAAACTGTGGATATCGTTCTCGACCATGAGCTTGTGGAAGCAGTCGAGAGTCTACTTCGAAGCGCTCGCTGTCTACATGTATGAGGACGTGCGCAATTAGCAGAGGCAGCGGCGTGTTGTTGAACGTATAGATGCACAACGGCAGCAGACCGTATCGCGTGGTCTTGTGGCTGGTTGCAAAAAATCACTATGTAACCACCAAAAAACCTCAAGACAGAGGGCCAGCGCTGCCATGCGCTACCTTTTCATCACGCTCAATGGGCTACACTTAGGAAAGCATCTTATTCAATGTGAGTGGACTGTCTAAGAGTAAGGATGTACGAAGGATGCGAGTAGATGGATGGTTGCAGAGTCAAACAATTGATTGGCATTGATCCATCGCACATCAATTCACATTGATTAAGATCATCATCCTTCACTCACCGCTCATCAACCCCAAACCTCCTCATCACATCACCCGCCGCCTCGCCCTCCGCCAGCATGGACGCTATCATCATCGCGTTGTGCCCGAATTCATCCTTGTCCTCCACCACTATCGCCGAAATTTCCTGCGCCACGCGCGCCACGGCCGGGACATCGTAGGCGTCTATGCTCTCGTGGAGAGTCGCGATGATGCGGGCCAGGGCTGGGCCCCTGTCTTGACGGGGGTGGATGAGGAGGGACGACATGCGGGCCCAGGTTGGCGCGGAGATTTGGTTAGGAGTAGGAGGAGAAACGGCGGTGTTGATGGAATCGGGGCAGGCGCCAGTAGGAAGAGCGGCAGAGGTGGAGGAAGGGCTAGTGGTGAGGACAGCGGAGGTCAGCAGATATCGACAGTATCAAGGGAGACTGGAGTCATCCGTACATGACTGGAGTCAGAGAGGCTGCAAGAGCTGCGGCTTGTTTGTGCAATGTGATGGCCGTCGCACGGTGGCCTTTCTCGCGCTCGGTGTAGATGCTCAACATCTTTTGGAGGTCCTCTGCCTGCACGGCAGGGTCTGTTGATGTCGACTCAGCCATCGCTAGGGTGTGTGGGTCTTGGGATGGCGATGTGCAGGAGATGTCATGGTGATGGGTGTCAGAAGGGTGATCGTAGCCGTATTGATGTAAAAGACAGGACATCGGGAACCTGCAGCCAGCAAGCCACACTGCGAGCGAACTTCGACCTTCGACACACACTCACCCACATACATACGACCACCAGAAATGACTTCCAACGCCTTCCAGCTCAAGGCGGAGAAGCTAGAGGATGCCGTGCGCTCTATGCCTCAACACCTTCGCGAGAAGGTAAGCGCCCCCATTTCCTACAAACGCCTACTTCCCTTTCGCTAATTCATCCAGGTTTTCAACAACAAATACACTAGCGAGCAGCTCCTCCGCGGCGGCAATGGCGTATCCTTCACTCTGTCCACCGAACAACACGACATCTTGACCACAGCCTGCGCAGATTTCGGGCTCAACCACAAGAAACTCCCTTCCTCCGTCCAGCTGGCCTCGCTCCTCCAACCACGCCAACTCGACCTCTTCTCTAACTATCGGCCCCTCGACCGCAAGATGGCCGTGAAAGTGGTGCGCTGGATCGAAAATCACGGGCCCAGCAGCGCGAGGAAGAAGACGCCGACGGCGAATAAAGCTACGGTTGAGGGATTGGTGGATGATGCGCTGGATCTGATTGTAGAGGAGCAGGCGGATGGGAAGGGACCACCTGCGGTACAACCTCCGCCGCCGCCGCCGCAGATGACGCCGTCCCCGAATCTCACGCGTGCTGCGGTGGCGCCGCAGTTGCCGCCGAAGGTGCCAATGCCGCATGAGGTTGTGACGAGCACGGGTCCAGCACTGGTCGGAGCTGCTGCCGAGGAGAAAGCGGCAAGTTCTCTCGCGGAGTGGCCGCAGTCTCCGGGGCGCGGCAGCCAACAGAGCCGGATCAACACGCAGCGCAACTCTGCTGCCCCTCCGGATGCGCAACAAGCTTCCAATCCTGCTGCCGCAGCATACCCGCATCTTCCCGTCCGGAACATCGAAGTCCTATCAACCAACGCAGAGCAGCACAGCAATCCACAGCACGGCAATCCACAGCACACTAACCCGCAGCACAACAACAACACGGTCCCTAACAACCCGGTTCACGACATCCCCACTATCACGCAACCTCCACCAGCCAACACACAGCAGCACAACAACAACTCCGCTGCCACCCACGCCCTCCCTCAACAATCTGCATCTGGCACCACAACTATCTCCCCCGCTCACCTCTCCGCCCGCACAACCCTCCACTCTTCCCTCGCGAAACTCAAACTCCTGCCTACAAACCCCACAAAGGGTAGTGAGATGTCGATTTCAGACGAAGAGATGGTGGCGCTAGCGCGCGAGCATGCGCAGAAGGGGTTCAAGAGAGCGGAGGAGATGGCGCGGATGGCAGCTGGGGCTAGAGGGAGGTTAGAGGAGGTGAGGAGGGGGTTGTCAGGAGAGGTGGTGTGAGGGCAAGGTGAGGCGGGAGTTGCGGGAAGCAGGAGGATATATGTGCAAGACGGATAATAAATATTATGGCCATAGATGGTAGAGCAGAACCAGTTGTCCACACCATCACTTTTGTTTGTGATCTAACGTGACTTCCATTTTCCAATCCGTCGATCCCTTGCTATCGCTCTGTTCGTGTCGCGATTTCATCGGCCTGTGGCATACAGAGTTCTCCTACCTCCAGAGTCACTGTCTGGATTTAGAGACTAACCCCACATAGCCTTCCGTGTGCAGTGTAGTCGCCTCCTCTATAGAGTGCCCTCTGCACAGGGTCGACGCGATCTATCGACAAACCTACCATTGCCTTCGAGAGCAGAACGAAGATCGTAGACCTTCTCTGCTACCTCACGGACATACTACAATTTTACAATCATTCCTCTTTCCGGCCACGCGACCGGAAACCCTCCCTCCCTCCCCTCCGCTTCGTGTCGCTGTTCTTGTCCATTGCAGACTGGAATCATTGTAACTGCGATGTGGCAGTGCCGATGTCAACCCCTTTTGAGCGCCATTCCTCATGTCCATTTGCACTTCTCGACTCTCGGTCCCGGATAACACCGCACGCCGACGATGACACGCCCATCGCGTCCGGCTTGCTGCCGACAGTCCCATGACTCGGGCGGTGATGGCGACTCGGAGTGAGGTGTATGTCGTCGGCGCGCTTCGAGATGGCGATGGTGTTCAAACGTCAAGCAAGTGTCGCATGAGCGCTCCCGACTTGAATTGGCTGTGCGGGACAACATTCCATCCCCGTCCGGTTCATTGTTGTCCACCGTTTGCAGTCGCCGTCCATTGCTCGCACCCAACCATGTGAGAAATCATCGTCATCATCATCATCATCATCGCTCACACGCACCATGCGAGAACTTCCTCACTCACCTCCACCACCCACCATGACTGAAACTTCCTGTATCCACCGCCGATCACCCTCTCGCTTCGCCAAAACCCGCCCCGTCAGTCCCCGCGAAAACTCTATTCGTGTCTCCACCCAACCTAAAATCCTCCAATACACCACCCTCATCTGCCTCGTCTTCTTCAGCCTCTCCATCGGCTTCCTCCTCGGCGGCTTCCACCATCGCCTGCCATCATTCCTCACACGCTCACTCACCACCGCCGTCACCGCCCACCATGCATCCCCACCGCTCATCCACGACGAGCTCATCAGCATTGCGACTGAAGGCGTTGATCCGACCACCGGCATTCCTCTCATACCTCTCGCCGCGGACCCGTTCATGCAGCGCGTCGCGTTCGCGATGCCACAGCAGATTTTCGATTGGGCCCACGAAACACCCTGTCATATGAACCCCGACCCGCCCTTCGGCTACGCGGTCGAGGAAAAAGGAGCGGTGAAATTGATGCGCTTGAGACGAAGTCTACATGGTGAAGGAGGGTTGAAGAGGTTCTGGAGTGGGGTGGAAGACGAGGTGAGGACCACTGATGCCAGGAACCGGATGACAAGGGAAAGTGTGCTTGAGGTTTTGGGCTTCAGAGGGTGGTGTGAGGGCGAGAAGGACGCGAGGAGGGTTTTGGAGGCGGAGAGGGAGGCGGAGATGGAGGAGGTGGGGGCGCTGAAGAGGGTTGAAGATCGGTGGGGGTGGAGGAGGTGTTTGTGGGCAAGATGGGGGATCTTGACAGGATCAAGACCTCGTCCTGTCGCTGGCAGAGACCCCGGTGGACCGATCCGCGAAGCGTGCGAGAATATTGGAGATGAGAATAATTTGGAGGCATTCCGACAGCGGCTTCACAAACTCCAATCCGCCGCCCTCGGGGAACAACACCGCGTCCTCGCCCTCGTAGCCCAGATCGCCGATGCCGAAACGACGGACATCCTTTCAGCCACCATCATCCCTGCGATCCAGAACTGCAGCTCCTACTGGTCTTCTTCTACGCGCAGCGACTGTGTCACGCACATCCTCCCTTCTCTCCACATACACTCGCACGCGGGAAACTGGACCCGCCCCTCCTGGGCCGAAGACAGCTCCGACGACACCGGGAAAGGCGAAACGATCATGATCCGCCAACCGGACTCTGTGTACGGCGTCGCTGTGCCGAGTGAGAGGACGCCGAGTCGGTTCAAGAGCCAGGCATACGGGTTTGTGAGTCGACGACAAGAAGTCTCTGGCCTCCAACACGATTTCCTCAACGCCCTCATCACCGAAATGCTCGCGGAGGCCGTGTTGGAAGTCATCGGGACACTGGAGGAGGTTTGCGACACTGAAGTGCGCAGGGGACAGGTATGGTGGTCGTCTCCACCACTCCCGCAGCAGGAGGACATTCCACACCCGCACCACCCGTCCAAACACCAACCACAGCGACCTGCCCCCTCCCGCAGCAGAGGAATCTCCGCCCTCTTCTCCCGCGCCCTCATCTACCTCTCCCTCATCCCCCATCCCTTCAGCTCCCCCCGCCACCCCCCGCAAGGCGCCAGCTTCGCCTTCCAACACGACCGCGACATCTTCGCCCCGCTCCCCGGCCGCAACAAACGCGGCAAGTCCACCCCACGGGAGAAATTCTTCAACACCGCCATCTCGCGCCGCACCTGCCTCTACACGGCCGCGCGCTCCGGCCGCCCCACCGCCACCACCGTCCCCTTGTCCCGCGTCCCCATCCCGGAACCCTTCAGCGGGATGGCGCTGGATGGCGGCGAAGTGGAGAAGACTCTGCGCACGGCGGGCGCGGACGTGAGGAATGCGTTCTGGGCGTTCTGGGGCTCTGGGGTCGAGGCGCGGTGGAAGATGGTGTGGGAGGCGAGGTTTTCCGGCGAAGGGAGGGGGGAGGCGAGGTATGCGTTGGATTTGGGGGGGACGGTAGGGGTGTTGGGGACGAGGAGTTGTCGGGGGTGGAGGAGGGAGGCGGGGTTGGAGGCGGAATGAGGGAGGGGGTTCAGTATGCAGCGGCAGTAATGGCAGTGTAGAAGTCCCTCCCTCTCTCTACTGTTCTCGCTTTGTTGGTGTCTTTGACGATGGATTCCCAAAGAGAACTGCATGCAGTACATGCACATAAATCTACATACGTCTACATACATCTTCCCCATCCCGCCGCCGGCGCGTGTACGTGTACAGCACCCGCCTCAGAAAACAGAAGAGTGACGTGTATGGCCTCAAAATGTCTAGCCTCTTCTCCCCCCCCGTGACAAAAGCATCACCGAAGCTTATGCTTCTAGTACCCATCCATGTCATGCCATAATGGGATGAGGAGATTGACAGTTCGTGCAGAGAGCGGCGGGAGATACAACAAGCAGAGAGGGGAGAGCAATGGGAAGAAAGTCATCATTTCGATTGTCTATTTTCAGCCGTGATTGCTATCGCTCATGTATTGTGCGCAATCTGCGCGGTCATCGTGTCGTGTTCCTCACGCTTGTATGAAGGCAGCCAACTGGCATGGTCGGCGGTGCTCTCTGTCAATGTCGTCCGTAGTAACAAAAGAAAAAGAAAACAAAGATGCCATGAAATGCGCCCTCGTGTCATCTTTCCGTCCATGCATCAAGTCATTCTTCATCCATGTCATCCACCAAATATTCCGTAGCCAGACCCTGTGACAGCGATCAGAAGACTGGCAAAGTCATGTGCTCCGGCAACATCGCAGGGGAAGCAGGGCCAAGCACCGGGCTGTTGAGGAAGTACGGCCCAGAGGACGGAACGCCAGCGTGAGCGGAAGCGCCGTGGTTGATCTGGCTAACGCCCGCGGGAGTGCTGTAGTTGTTCATATGGTTAGCCGAGCCAGGCAGAGATGGAGTGCTGTGATTGTTCTGGCCGGCGTAAGTGCCGTAGTTGATTTTGTGGTCGGTCGGTCCACCCGGAGCGGAAACGCCGTGGTTGTTCTGGCTCGCGCCAGCAGAAGTGCCGTAACTGCTGTACGACGGACCAACTGGAGGGTGAGTGCCGTGGTTGTTCTGGCCGTGATTGTTCTGGCCGTGAATGGTCTGAGCGTGGTTGTTCTGGCCGTGATTATGGTTGGTCTGGCCGTAGCTGGCGACGATGACGTTGCTATAAGGTGACTGACCATTCGGAGCAGGCGTGCCGTAATTGTGCTGACCGCCGTTGGCAGCGTTGAGGTGATTGCTGTGAGCAAGAGTCGAAGGTGCAGCCTGAACACACAGGTGAGGGTTCATGAGCGGAGGCGGTGAAGCGAAGTTGACATGACCGGTGTAGTTGTACATCGGTTTCTGCTGGTCCAGGCGGAAATGTATCTCATCGGAGCCGATTGGAACGGAGTAAGAGTTCGTGTCAAGCTCGTGCTGTGGGCGACGATTGCGGCTCTGGAATCTAGCTGCAGCAGGGCCAGAGTTTGAGGCGAGCTGCTGTTGCGCCGCTTGGTACTGAGCGGGCGGCATGTTGACTTGCGGGACTGGACCGTTTGGAGCTCCGTGCAGCTTAGCCATGGCCGCGGCCAGCTGACTGCGAGTCTGCTCTAGATCACGGCGCAATTGTTCAGTCGTCTTGGCCAGCTCGATCTTATCGGCGAGGAGCCTGTCCTCTGCCATCTTGTTCGCCAGAGCGTTGGCGCGCTCCGTGTGGATTGACGTGACGATCATTTGGCTCAAGCTGTCAGGAGAGCCGCTGGCAAGGTGGACAATCGAGGACTTGTCCTGACCAAGACCACTCGCAAGAAGGCCGAGGAATGATTCCATCCAAGACTCACGCTGGCCGAGCTTCTGCTGCACATTGGTCAGATCGGCTTGCTGCTTGGCAAGCGCGGCATTGGCTGCGGCCAAGTCGGCCTGAGTGCAAGGCGCTGATCCATTCGGAAGAGTAGTCGCTGGTGCAGCCGATGGAGAGTTCGCACGTGATGCCTTCCTCATGGCGATGACCTGCGCGGCACAAGTGCCATAAGACATGTACGGGCGCTTGATTGGTAGCAGGTAGGTGATGGGGGCGCTGGGGCCGGCCGGGTTGTCGTGGTTATGCAGGATGTCGGTTTGGTTGGCCCAAGTCTCGACGTAGGTTGCCCAGCTGCAGGTGCTTGCGGCCTGGTTGCCGCCGTGGGAGTCCTTCGTGATCAGGAGGGCCGGCTTGAGGAGAGTGCCGTTCACATTGCCCTGCGGCAAGGGTCAGCATTAGTCAAGCTGTGATGGGAGGCGGACGAACGAACCCGAATCAAATTCATCACCTTGTCCAGGAGCTTCTCGTAGAGCTCGTCGTCCTCGTCCGCGGTATCCCAGCCCAAGCGGAGCATCAGAGCATGGACCAGGCGCGGGTCGAGAGCGCCATGCGACAGGCCCTTGCGAGCACAATAGCGAATGATGTTGTCCTTGGTAGCAATCGACCAAGTGACCCTCGTGCCGTCCTGCCTTACCTTCTCGGCGGTAAGACTCTCGTAGAGCTGCCATGCGGAGGTTAGTGCCTGGATGCAGCGCCGGGTGTCTTGTGTGACAGGAGGTGAGGTGACTTGTAAGGCTTGCCTTGTTCGGGTTTTCCACCTTGACCACGATGGGAGTAGCAGCCTCCATGCTTGTTGCTGCTGAAGCTGTGCTTGCTGAAGTCGTCCTCGTCAAAGTCGGCGTTCGGGCAGTAGTTGATCAAGGAAGGGAAAAATCGGAGCGATGTGAGGAACGAAGTGAGGAATTGAGCACGAAACGGTGGTGGATACTGATTCCTGCAGCAGGGCGTCAGAAAGGACTGTCGCGAGTTCTCAGAGCGGCCAGCCACAAGGTCTCACATTCATTCGGCAGCATGCACAGTGCCGTCTGGCGACTGCGAAAGTATCGCGTGATGGATCCCCATTTTGGCTGGGATCGCGTTGTCCATGTCTCTATCCCAGCGATGGGCCCACTGGAACACGCATAGTCCGGACGGAAGGACGTTTTGCTAGCAGCCACGAACGCGCGATTGTCTGCATGCGGCATCTGTCGCGTGGTCGGTATGGCTTTCGCTCGCATGTGCAGCGAGATGAAGCCATGGAGCGATCAACAACGGGCTGAGCGTCGTCGTGATACATGATGTTGATGTCAACCGTTGGCAAGTTCGCATGTATGTGTGTGTGTGTGTGTGTGTGTGTGTCTGTGTGTGTTTGTGTGTGTGTGTATTTGTGTGTGTGTGTGTATTTGTGTGTGTGTGTGTGTGTGTGTGTGTGTGTGTGTGTGTGTGTGTGTGTGTGCGTGAAATCTCTGAAAGAGAGTTAACGTGAAAGCCTGAGGCATCTATTCTTCGTGCTGAGTCACCTGTGGGATGCGCTGTGGCAGGTCACGGTCTGGCAGTAATGCGTTCGTTCATGTTCAGGGTAGATGGTCGGTGGGTGAGGATGGCTTTTCCGAAAGCGATTCCGAGATTCGCGATGACGGTATCGGGCACAGACGTCCACATGAACTGTTCTGAAGAATCAAGAGTGCCGACTCCTCATCACCAGGTGAGAGCTGTGGGTAAGGGTTACTGTACCCCAGACTGGCTAAAAAAACCGCTGGCCAAAAATGGCAGGGGTAAGAGCCGCCGAGAGGATATGCCACTCATAGTCTGCTGTCAACAAAGGACTCAGATCCTCTACTTCCTCGCGCTGTTTTCCCATCAACGAGTAATTGGGCGAGCTGCACGCATGACATCGGATCGATGTGGACCCGCGCTCACTTCCGATGGTCATTCGAGTGCGGCCGCCGTCGTCTCATCTGGCGCAGAAATCTTGGCTGAAGGCTTGCGGATACGCGACAATCGTCAGGGCGTGAGCGTTTTCACAGGCAGGTGCAGTGTAGCAGCGCGGAGGACCAGCCGTACAATGCTCGGGCTCGTTGTGTCGCCTTACGCCTATGCCTCATCCAATGTTGTTGACATGACGGTTTTAGGCTTTCGCCTGAAGCAGGACCCACTGACAAGGTCCAAGTTCGATATCCTTGGCAAATGCTTGGCAAATGCTTCAAAACATCAAAATTCGGTCTCTTGACCTTTGTTTCCAACTTCTGACGGCAATCTATCGAGCATATCACCTCCAAGCTTGCTGATAACTTGTTGAGCAGATTGCATTCCAACATTCATGGGCTATTTGCCCCATCATCGTCCCAGGAAACATCAACTTCAGCGTTCTTGGCTGTTCTCAGATTGCGACGAGGGCGGGTGCTCCCGTATCGGATTTCGATGTAAGAGAGGGAGACTTCCGAGAAATCGGTGAATGATCGTGCGAAGCTCGGCCGCTCTGTAGAGAAAAATGCGGGGGGGGAAATATCTCACGGAACTTCAAAATTCGCGGTCACTCCCGTGCCTGGTGGTCACCATGCGCTCGATCCGCAGGCGAGCCGTCTCGCCACAACAGTGGCCACAAGCAGTCTGTCCCCGAGCTGCTTCGGGCGATGGCTCTTGTCGTAGAATTACAGTCATTCTGGCGTCGATATGAAATGACTCCACGACCAGGCCAGCGACAATGGACCCAAACATGGCTGATGCTGCTTGCTCGAGCTAGATGTACCTTACATCAACGGGACAAAGCCCTTCACAAATCCACCCCACGCGATTCATGCATATTTGACATCAAGGGCGTCGCTGACTACCCGCTTTGTCTCCCTTAACCTCGACTGCCGCGTGTTGACTGCTAGCTCCATCTGCTCTCTCTGCTGCTTGAGACTCGTCTCAAGCGCCGCCAGCTGCCTGGCAACCGGCTCTAAGAACTGAATGCGCTGCTCTGTAGAGTTGATGTCCTCCTCTGACGCCTGAAGCCGCGCCACAGCTCTGACAAGATCCTCCGCAGTTTCGACACCCGCCGGAGCGCTCTGCAGGTGTTCCACAAGCTTTTTGTACCATGCGTGTTGCTCCTTCTGATTCTGATGTCGACGGTCTGATCCGTCAATGCCGAGTAGCTGTTGTGCCTGCTGCAGCGCCGTGAGACGGTCAAGTACGCGCTGCAGACTACGCGCTCCAGCTTCGAAGGACTTGGCTTCTCTCGTCGCGAGCGCGAAGAGATCGTTGTCCTTCTGGCCAGCAGTTGGTGGCATTGTACTGATAGCGGCTGTCATTTGGTCCAAGCCAAAATCGGACATCGGCAGCATTGGCCAGCTCTGTGACTGGCTTACAAGTAGTGACAACACCCAGCGCCACAGCGGTACGTCGAGGGTGGAAGGGATTGGTTGACCTTTCGAAAGTGCGAGACCATACACGCAGGCAAACACGCCACAGGAAGCTGTATCATCTTGTCGCGCCAGGTTCTTTGGCGGTTCGGGCTCTAACGTCCTCTCGCCTGGAAGTAAGATTTCTGTTCGACTTTTGGGCGATTGAAAGACAATTTGTTCCCGGAAAGCATCCCAACAGTGCGTCCGGTATCTCGTCCCAAGTGAATCAAAGAATTGCACCGTCTTGTTGCTAATGTCAAACAAGCCAAACGCCCAATGGTCGGGCAGGTGCACAGGAAAGGCGATCTGCTTGTTGCTCGCCTTCAATGTCAGCCGGAGCTTGTGCTTTGGCTTCGTTGTATCAACACCGCCAGCGAGGAGGCGTATTGCAGCATTCTTGTTTTGGCAAAGCCCATGTGCTGCGTCATGGGCGAAGAAGATACAGTTGTCAGAGAGCCATTGTCCAGGGAGAAACCGGCTCAAGCCGCTGGTGGCGCCAGCTGGAAACAGCGGCTGCGACACAGCGGCTGATTGAGTCTGTGGCGCCTGAACTGGTGGGATAGACTCCCCAGCCTGGACACCGGGATGCCCTGTGAGATCATCATTCACGTCCGCTGAAGCGGGAGTGTCTTCCTGAGAACCGGGACCATCTGGTACCTTTGCCTGCTTCTTCGTGAGATCGGCACTACTCTGTGTAGCTACAGCTTCACGTTTAGGCTCGGGCGATAGCATTGTGTGGACCCGTTTCTTCTCGGTAACAAGACTGCGTGATGTGGGGCTCGCTTCTTGCTCGAAAATAGGCGACAGCTGGTTCCGGACAGGTCTTTGCGTGAAGCTGGGAGCATTTAGTTTGACTGCGCCTCTACCATCCTCTTTCGGCAATAGTGCCACATGGGCTTGCTCTTTCTGGATAGCAGGGGCGCTCAGTGCGGCGGCATTCTCGCGCGTGGACCCAGGCGTCATCTGGCAATCAGCGAGTCTTTGCTTCCTGCTTGGAGTCTCCGATCTTGCTGTAGCCTCGCTCTCATCATTCAAGGTGGCTTGTGATTTGATCCCGTCCTTTCTGTTTGCGGTCTCTCGAGCGCCTGCTGGAGCTGCAGGGTCATTCTCGTTATCAGACGCCGGCAGAAGCTGGAATGTGCTGTCGTCCACGGAGGCTCCGAGTGAGTATCGAGCTGCAGGTGACGGTGTACCGGTAGCGATCTGGGACACAGCAAGAATGCTGTCGTCACCGAGAGGTGCAAAAACAGTCCCAGGGGTGCTTTCTGGCGCCGCAACATCACGCCAAAGTGCCGAAGGGCCGGGTGTGCTCCGCCGTCGCTTTCTACTCGGCGGAGAAGCCGGCGTGGACTCGGCACGTCGCTTTGCTGATGGTGATGCCTGGCAGAAGCTGTCACTTGGCGCGTTGAAATCATCATCACCACGAATGGTGCTGACATGCTCCTTGCGACCGTGCTCAACGTCAAGCTCATCGTCATCGTCTTCTTCAGAATCGCTACTAGCATTTGCGTTGGACGGAGCCGTCAGCAGGACATCTTGGGGGACCCATGCTTGGCGGCGCAGCACTCTACGTGTTCGAAGCGTCTGGGAGGTGGTATTTGGATCGAGACGCAACTGCCTTCGTCGGAGGACTTCAGGTAGGGCTTTGTTGACGTCGCTGTTGCCTGCCACCTTCGAGAAGGCGTGGAGACGGCAGAGAAAATCTTTACTGGCGTCATAGGCGGCGATGTGGAAGACAAAGTCGGAAAGGGACAAATGCCATGGGCTCCGTCTCGTGAGTCGCTTCTGGTACGTCTTGTACGCGCTTCTCGTTTCGAAGCTTTTCAGCATCAGGTTGTGCAGTACACTCAGCGCGGGCCTGTCGAACAAGCCTTCGAAGTCGTCGGTGATGGTAGAGACGCCATGACGCTGCCGGTAATTGCTCCGGATTTGTCGGTACTCTGCGATGTGCTCGTTCACGCGCTGGCGGTACTCCTCGGTAGCAGCGGGATCCTCCAGAGACACCAGTTTCTGCCGCAGCTGATCGACTCCGAGCTCTTGAGCCTGGCGATGATCGTGTTCCGCCATGAGCAGCCGAAATGTCCAATGTTTCCAAGCAAGCAGGAGGCGAGGGTTAGGGTTAGTACACAAGGACGAAGCTCCTGCCAACTCCTCACCGCCCCAGCCAATTTTCGAACATGCGATATGTCGCAACAAGGACATATATGCAGCTCAGATCGAGTCAAAGAATTGTAATGTATCAGTCCCGACGTCCGATCATAATCATATGTTCGCGTTTATCCTGAGCTGAACCGGGACTTTCTGGCGTGAACCAGGACGAAAATCTGGCCTGGTTCAAGCTTACCCCGCAATCTCAGGTCTGAGCTCATGTAAAATCCTGCCCCGGTTCAGCCTGGAAGGTCAGGTAACGCGCACTGCGTTGACACGCCTAAGCTCTAATCCGCTAAACTCCTACTATACATCCTGTGCTGCTCGTCATGAACACTATGCAAGCTGCATAGCAGCAGGAACGCACTAATAAGAAGCAGTGTAAGGCTCGCTACTATGTACTTGTCGTCATTAGGAGAGGAGAAAAGCTATACACATAAGGCTAGACACTAAGCTGCTAGTTAGTCTCAATATGACATAGCGGACATAGGGAGAGCATGCAGCTAGCTTAGTTAATAAGCGACGCCCTATCATGCGACATAATCACTAAGTCTAGTCACTACTACTAGAAGACTTGCTAATAATGCATGCCTAGGCTTAACTATGTTATAGTAGCTTCTAGGCGCCTTTGGCTTAGGAGAACTCGCGCAGGACAGGAGATTGTTATGTAGAGCTAGTAGGGATCAGGGAGAGAAGAGCAAGGGGCAGGAGAGGAACAAAAGCAATAAAAAGGTAGATATAGAGAAGTCGACTAAGGCGCTTGTAAGCGGCAAGAGGGTCAAGGGTAGAAGTTAATTAGCATTTGTGAACACTCTTAAGCACGAAACCTAGCTGGCATAGACATAGCTGCTAGCTAGGAAGCTCTATTACTACTACTAGGGATGCTTTAGCGCTACTAGCTAGGACGACATAGATAGCCTCTAAAGCTAAGCGTCTCCTGCTATAGCGACACACAGAGTCAAGCGTCGAGGGCAGAACAAGCGGGCAGCATATCACTATGCCGTAGGTAGGATAGGCGTGTAATATGTATGACAATTAGGCTTAACTATGCCTCCTTAAATCCTGCAGACTACTACGAAGAGATTATCATAGGTACAAGTTAGGCACAACAGGAGGACATCGACCTGTTGTCCCTCGGCCTAGTACAAGATAGTAATCAGACGAATACGATATAGCAATCAGACGAAGTATAAGACAGCAAGCCGCGTAGCATGGCTAATCATGCCTAGCTAGCTCACGAGTAGGTATAGGAGACTATAGACCGGATTATCGGCCAAGTAATTTGTGGCGACATACTGCGTAGGCGAGTTGCAAAAAAGTGGCGGCAGGACCCCTACTAGAGCGTAGATTTTAATCGAATCGCTCTTTTGCAAACCTGAACGGTTAAATCGTTCATGTTACTACGAAGGTATTTGTTCCTAGGGTTAGTGTTTAAGTGTTCTGCGTAGATGCAATGTCTACCTAACTTAAACGTCACTACGACTGTCTTCCTAGCTAATGTCACTAAGCGGAGTACTAAGACTTGCCTGTCGTATATAGACACCTGTCTAATATCATGCTAGAGGATCCCGCTAGTAACAGATGATACATGAGACCGTTCGAGGAAACTATATTCACCTAGCCTAGCTAAGATTACATGTATTATACCGCTCCTACAGATGAACGAGCTAGGACTACATGTATTATATCGTTAACTTCGACGTAGGTAATAGCTAGATATAGAGAGGCGGAATTCCATGTCTGCCTTCGCTGATTCTTGCTCTCGCGTAGACGCGCACGACCTGAGACATCATTAGTCTTTCTAGATGTCAGATGTCACAAAGCGGCAACGCGCTTATACTTGTCTCGCTATGCTTGGGATATCGATTTTAGCTGTCTCTGCATTAGCATGCATCGATCGCACTATTTGCTATGTAGGTACATAAACATAGAATGTAGGCCTATAAGACACCCTACTAGATAGCTAGGAAGTACGCACTTTAAAGACCTATTAAAGTTAGATGACAACTACTACGCTAGTCGAGCCTTACGCCTAAGCGAAGGCTGCGGCTACCTCGCCCTATTACTAGAGGATTTCACATGCCACGTACGCTTGTATTAGCCGCAGGTTACCTCTTAAACCCGTTACTACTATCCTGAAGCGAGCTTACCTGATTAGCTCCTCTAGTGAATTCTCCGGTTAAACTATACTAACCGCTTGATCACCTAAGCCTCTAGCTACATTAAAACGCATTAATTCCGCCTATGTAGCGTAGTAATGTAACTATAGTCTAGCTGCTAGAGTCTAACACAGGCAGTTTTTGTTCGCTAATACTACATCTCTCGCTTGAATGGCTAATCACATCCCTAAGCAATTACTAGATTAGCTTGAGCGGTTACCTAATCGCTGCCCGAGGTGTTAAGGGAGAGACAGGCTCGGCATAAGATCGCAAAGCTAAAAGCTCTTACTAGTCTTTTTCAAGTAATCTCTACGATGCTATAGTCCTGCTAGGTATGTCGGACTCGTAGTATTCCGCCCTGCTGTAGTTACACGGGAAAGAAGAACACGCATGGCACCAGGGTACCTGACTTCAAGCCGTTAACACCGATCTCCTCTATTTACTACGTCAAGAGGCCTTACCCTTGTCCTTATTGCTTGCTCGCTTTAGAGGGCCTAGCTAGCTTAACCGCACGTTAAATAAAGTCCCTCTAGGTACAGGACAGACTACTCTGTACACAAGAGGCTATAGATACGTTTCAAAAGTCCTTTACTATTATGACAGGAGCCTGCAAAGAGGAGTACGTTTAGTACTACGCTAGTTCTAGGACTACGCTAGTTCTAGGACTACGCTAGTTCTAGGACTACGCTAGTTCTAGGACTACGCTAGTTCTAGGACTACGCTAGTTCTAGGACTACGCTAGTTCTAGGACTACGCTAGTTCTAGGTACTCTAGCAAGACTAAGCGCTTTCTTACATTGTAACTAACCTTAAGCCTTACATGCTAATAAAGCTTAACTAAGTCATTAAAGACAGAGCTATAAGCAGCTTATATAGGATTATCGTTAATGTGCTTCTAGGCTAGCTAGATGCATTGTTCCTACAGTGCAAAAATAACGCTTATTTCCTTGTAGTACTCAGAAGATACTAGGTATAGCTAAGGGACATGTAACAGGACAGCGTTCTAAATATCCTCTAGGTACTTAGTCTGCTACCTGTATTTGCTATAGCTAAGTTCTAGACGTACTATGACAAGCTTGTTAAGCCCTTTATCTATAGGCTAACCTACATTTTAGCACGTAGTAGTAATCTAGCTACTCGTGACTTTACAGAAGAATACTAGGACAGGCAAGAATACACCTGTCTAAGCATGCCTGATATGCCTAGGACAACAGATCGCATAAGCGTTAGGAACTTGCCTTAATAGTAGGCACTTCTTACATTAGACTCTAGTAGCTACTCTAGGAGCTTAGGGATTTAGAACGGCTCTACTATACTAGTAGATCTGCGAAATAAATCGCGGCTAGATTAGGTAGGTATCTATCCTACACGCGTTACTATGATCTTCTAGAACAAGCTAAACTGACGTCATAGAAGCTGCTATTAACTTAGCATAAAAGAGTGTCCTATAGATACGAGCTTGTAAAGACTTCTCTATGCTAACTGCAATTTGTAGAACACACTTAGCAGAACGACTACATTTGTTTTTCCTAAGATGATGCTCTCTAATCTTTTTATGTAGTACAAGTAACTTACTTTAGCAAAGCTAATAATAGTAGTCGGATTTTCTCCACTATAATTCTACTCTTACATTTGACTATTAGCTTGTTATACCTAAGAAACTTAAGTGATAACTACATGCTCCTAGCTAGCGTCCGCATTAATAGTAATTTAGACCTCATGTTATTAAGGTGTTAGGTAGTTGTCTATTACTTTAGGCCTCCTAGAACTTACGGATTAGGTTCTGTAAACACGAAGTAGTATGTAGCATGCTTGAAGTTACTAGAGAATCTGCGCCTTAGCAGAATATGCCTGACGTTCCTTATGATCTAGGAGGTTCTAGAGCTATTTCCTGATGTAGCATGTAACTAATTAATCATTATAAATAGTGTCGATGTCTACTACAGAAGAACCTTAGCGTAGTATGTCTGTCGCTATGTTTGCGCCTTAACATGTCCTATGTAACAAGCAGAATAGCATTAGTCCCTACAAGCGGCGCTGTAAGACGAGCTAAGCCAAGAAGGTTGTTTCTGTCGTTTCTGATATAATCGACACATTCCTTAAGAGATCTTGCCTTATACTGTTAATTACTAGCCCTTTGTCTCTTAAGGCTATAAGGCTAGAGTCATACTCTGTAGTAACGCTACCTGTCATTTCCTAGAGAGTCAAGTTGCCTATTAGATTAAGGCTGAAAAAACCCTCTTCATGGCAGTTTAAATGAGCGGCTAGTTAGAGCTATTCATGAATTAAACTAACTCTTTAATAGAGGTCTGAAATGCTATTTACTATGTAATTTACTTCTATTACTAAAAAACATCGCTAAGAGGGGATTCTGTTAGATAGTAATCTAGGCAAAGAGAAAGGTAAGTATCTAGATATAGAGATAGTAGTGTTAACATTAAAGCATGATAAAATCATGTATAAGTAAGGACTAGATAGGTATCATGCGTCTATAGTACTCTCTCTTCCTAGGTCTATCTTACTTTAAATATGTTACCTGTCTACAGACCTCTAAGAATAACCTCTGCTCGCGTAGGATAGTTAGCTAGCAGAACAGCTTGCTCATAGTAGAAGCATAAGAGGCTTCTTAAGAATATGTGACAAGGGCTTGTTTAACCTCTGTCTATAATGTTTAACTCCTATCTACACTGCTCTCTGTTATAGCGCGACTAGTAGTAGGGAGCTAAAGTACTAAATTAGTGTTCTAAGCGCCTACATAGCTGCTAGTATCTACATGTTGTTAATAGGCAGGATGTTCTTTACGACAAACTATTACAGGACAGCTTTAGGCCCGAGATTTTTAGAAGTAACATTTTTCATTGCAGACTGTTAGGGGCCCTAATCCCTAGCGGATCGGTCTAAGTCAGAATACATAACAAAAGGATTACTTTACATACTTACAAGAGAGTTAAGGTTCTCTAATAGTGCCGCTAGTTCTATGCCTAAGATTACTAAGACACCTCCTACTCTTGTACATCGTCTTCCTTCTCTTGCTGCCTATAATCTGTCTAGACCTTAATCTGACGAAGTTATTGCTAGCTGTAGCAGTGCAATTCGTCTTATTAGACTTACTTAACAGGGAAGCTTAGTTAACTTAGCCTTGCCTATAGCGGCCTTAAAGTACGAGATTTTAGCTGCTATTAATAAGTAACTATTATATTGTCTTGTGAACTTGTTAATAGCCTAAGAGTTACTTCTAGTCTAGCGCATGTAAGCCGCGACTACTAATAAATTTGCATACTTGATAGCATATAAGTAGTCGCTACTTAACTTAGAGTACGTGAAGTATTACTATAGTGTCTATAGGGCAGAAGTAACAGAGCTACGAGGGATTCTAGCAGAGACTCGTTGTTTGTCCTATAGCCTAGAAACTCCATAAATCTAAGGTTAGGCGCTAAGGGAGTAGTCTGTAAAGATAGAGGTTTATACGACATTATAACTATATACGCATTCGTGTTCATAAAGCATATGTAGGTAGCCTGTTTTAACCTTACTAATTAAGGGCTAGTATAGAAAGCATTAGTAGAATTAACTAATACTATAGTATGCATAGACAAAATCATAAAGTCTAGGTAGGTAGCAATATACACAGGATATACGTAGGCAATTTAGTAGGCTAGGAAGATATAGTAATACTAGCGAAGTAGTTATTATTAGTAAGAACGACAGCTTAACTAAAGGTAGCGTTATCATGAGTGTCAGGAGTACTATAAGTTACAGGATCATAAGTGTCCTAAGTACTATAAGTTATAAACACTATAGCCTAAGTTATAGCATAGTTATAGGAGAAAGGATCTGTTACGTAAGGACAGATCCCTAGATCTATAGGGTTAGTCCATAGATCTACAGGCCTGTAGGGGAGAAGGGATCTGTCATAGGAGGATAGACCCTAGGATCTATAGGGTTAGTCTATAGATCTATAAACATAGATCTATTAGGTCTGTTAACAGATCTAATAGAGCTACCCTGTCTCTCTAGTATATAGGGATAGCTTTAGGACAGGTAGTTAGGAGCTTCGTGCTTAATCTTAATTTAATCCTCTCTTGCTTAGAGGAGAGTTAGTTATAAGGTTAATTGCTATTATTAATATTCTTTATAGCTCTGCAAGTCTAACACCTAATCCCCTTCCTACTATTAGTACCTACCCTTATAACATTTTAAGCACTACTTCTAAGGAAGTATTAGGGGACTTGTTAAGCGCTTAACATACGCCTATGTTAAGTAGTTCTTTAGCTGTTAGTTTAACCTCTAGTAGTAACAGTTAAATAACACTATAAGAACAAGTTACTACTATACCTTAAATTACTTAGTAGCTTGAATCTATTCACCTTAGTAAGATAGCTCTAGCATCTGTCATAGGTTCAACTACTAGGAATAGACATGGCAATAATGGCTTCAAGATAGGAAGCCCTACGGAGTTTACAGGATAATAATCTTAAGTCGAGATGTTTAGGGTTAATGGCCTCAAAAGGCGTGGTTGGTTGGTGGTTAGTTGATGGTTGATGGTATCTATAGTATCTAGTCTATAGCAATGAGCTGGTTACAGCTGGTGGTTGTGATGGCCTTATCGTCTGTC
>JADDMT010000133.1:0-73282 GCA_021401465.1 Teratosphaeria epicoccoides
ACTTCGTATCTTTTGCTAACAGTTTCGCAGATGTTCTAGGGGTTCCTAGGTGTTCTCGGTACTCCTATATCCTTCCCATTTTACTAAGTACTCTTGCTGTCTGTCCTGCTAGCGAGTGTCGATAATCCTCTTAACAGTGTACTCCGGTTCTTCTACTTTAGGGTCAAGTAGTAAGGGTTCTGATTACAGTGCGGCGTCTAGCGCTACTTGTTCTAGTAGAGAGACAGAGAACACCGGGTGTATTCTCATCTGCTTAGGTAGCTATAACTCAAAATTAACTGGTCCCTTCTTAGCCTTGATCCTGAATAGTCCTAGTTTTACAGTGTCTAGTTTTTTACTCAGCTTATCTGATTTAATGTGATAGCGGAGGAGATACACCTTGTCCCCCTCCTTTAGAATTAGTCCCTTAATTCTCTTACGATTCGCGTACTATGCCATGTTCTGCTAATAGAACTGCAGGTCGAGTCGTACTTCTGTTTGTAGTCGGCGTAGATATTCTACTTATCTGAGTACTACTAGGTTCGGATTACTAGCTAAGACGTCCGGAATGTCTCCTATAGCTAATCTATACGCCATCTGAAATAGCGAGAGTCCTGTCGACTCTGCTAGCGTACTATTATACGCGAGCTATGCTATTAGCAACAATTCTACCTAGTTGTTCTAGTCCCTATTCACATAGGATCGAAGGTACTATTCTAACGTCTGATTTAGGCGTTCTGTCTGTCTATCTGTCTAAGGGTAGAAGGAAGTACTTAGTCGATGTTTGACCTAGAATTGTCTCATTATGGCTCTCTAGAAGTTAGAGGTAAACACGGATCCTCGATCCATTACTAGGTCCTGTAGCATGCCGTGTAGTGCTACTACCTATTTGATGAAGACATGCGCGATATCTTTAGTCTTGAAGTCTTTGCGGTAAGGGATAAACTTCCTAAACTTAGTGAATTAGCTGACTACTACCATGATCCTGTCAAAGAACTCATTAGTAGCAGGTTCTCTCGACTAAGGTAGTTTAACGATAAAATCCATAGTAAGCAATTCCTATGGCCATTAAGGTACCTTAAGTAGTCGTAGTAGCCTATACAGTTTGTAATAGTCATGCTTACTTTATTAGCAAGTTACATATCGACAGACGTAGTCCTCGATTGCCTTGCTCATCCTAGGGAAGTAATATTCTTGTTAGAGAATTTGCTTCATTTTAGACACTCCTAGGTGTCCTGCCTAAGGTACGTCATGTCAGAGGTGTAGTAGTTCCGATCGTAAAGACGTTAGCATGTATACTAATCCTTAAAACAGAAGGATTCTGTCTTCGTCTTCCTAATCCTCCTGTCTATCAATGTCGTCATGGACAGCGAGTGCAGTTAGGTCATAGATTAGCGCGTTCTTCAGGTCGTCCTGAAATCTACTAGTCCATGTGACAGTCGTAGCCACGAGTCAGTTAACTCCTAGCGTGCTATCGCTATTTTCCTGGAGAATAGCATGTTTCTCCTGCTTTACGCCCTTCATGTAGTCTGTCTAGCGGCTAAGTGTATCGGCGCGTGCGTTATCGGTCCCTTTGCGATAGACGATCTTGTAGTTAAAACTAGAGAGCTCCTTGCTCTACTAATCCTGTCGTCAGTTTAACTCTTTCGTCGTTATGAAGTATCGCAAGTTCTCATGGTCTGTGTAGACTATGACCTAGTGCTTAGAACCTTCTAAGTAGACTCGCTAGGCCTTGTAGGCGTCTACTATAGCTAGAAGTTCTTTGTTGTAGATGTCATAACGGAGTTATAGTCTAGACAATTTCCTCGAGTAGTAGGCGACTAGCTGTAGTCGTCTACTTAGTCCTAGTTAACTTAAGCATGCCCTGAGTGCTACGTCGGAGGCATCTGTTTCGACTATGATAGGCTTATCTAGGTCGAACACAAGTAAGATCGGCTAATCTGTAAATCGTCGCTTGAGTTCCTTGAAGGCATTCCGTTAGGCGTCGTCCTATATGAATAGTGTATCCTTTGTCGTAAGAGTCGTAAGTAGTACCATGATCTTCGAATAGTTTGCTACAAATCTCCTGTAGAAGTTAGCGAACCTAAGGAAGGACTATACTTCCTTAACATTAGTTAGCGTAGGCTACTCTTTTACGACCTAGACTTTCTTAGTGTCTATCTTGATTCTATTCTATGCTACTACGTAGCTAAGGAATTGTACTTCCTGCTTATGAAACTCGCTCTTCTGCGGCTTAACCTTTAGCTAGTAATCCTAGAGTTTCTGAAGTACCTTGTATACGTAAGTCCTATGCTCTTTGATCGTCTAGGAATAGACGAGGATGTCGTCTAGGTATATAACCACAAAGACGTCGAGGTACTCTTATAGTACGTTGTTAATAAATGCCTGCTATGTAGCTAGGGCGTTTGTCAACCTAAATAGCATGACTATGTACTTATAGTGTCCAAACCTAGTTCGGAACGTAGTCTTCTATTCTTCGCCTTCCTTAATTCGAATTCAGTTATACGCTCTAGGTATGTTAAACTTCGAGAACTACATTACTCCTTGTAGGCAGTCCTGCAATTCTGAGAGCAAAGGAAGCGGATAACTATTCTTTATCATGATGTCGTTTAATCTACGATAATCTACGCAGAGTCGCTAGTTATCTTCCCCCTTAGGCATAAACAGGATTAGATATCCGGCTAGGGACTACGACTTACAGATAAAGCCTTTCCGGAGGTTGTCTTCTAGGTATTTCCGGAGAATCTCTAGTTTCGCTGCTAACAACAGGCGAACTAATTGCTTCGTCAGTGTCTTGCTAGGGAGTAAGGGTATCCTGTAGTTCTACTCCTAGTGTTCTAGCAGAGCTTCTTAGTCGGGTTCTTCCTCGAAAAGAGTAGCGAACTCTTTATACTTATTAGGAACTATGAATTTGACCTTGACTTCCGATTACGTTGCTTTGACCTATACGACGTGCACTTCCTGTTCTAGATCCTTAATGGCGGCTACTATCTCGCTTGAAGTCATAGCACATATTTCGATCTTGCCTAGTACGTCATGTACTACAGGTAGAGGTATAATCTTAAGAGTTCCGGGAACTAGATCCTCTCATTCTTCTAGTTAATATAGGGGTTAGCGTTTCTTAGCCATAGTAACCCTAGTACTACATCCGAGCCTAGTGACTCTGTGATGTCAAACTAGAGCATCTCTTAGTAGCGTCCTATCCGCAGAGGTATTATCTCGGTCTCTTCGTTAACTACTCCTTAGTTGTACGTAACTAGCTTTCCATTAATTGCTTGTAGCGAGAAAGCATTTGTCTTCGCCTGTAGCTTTATCCTAGCTATCCTAGCGAACTTGGGCGTCATGAAGATTCTAGTACATCCTGAATCTATTAAGGCCCTAGCTAGCGTTTCGTCGATATGTACCTATACTCTAAGGTTGTTCGCATATCTAGCGCTAATCGCGGCATATCGTTACAGCCCTATCTAGTCTGTCTGTAGGTCTAATTCTAGCGGACCTCGTCGTTTCCCGAATAACTGTCTTTACGGACTAGTTCAGGGATCCTGCGGTCTTAGCTTCTTCTCTAAGCGTTACTATTTTCTGGCCTAAGAGATCGTTCTCATTCTTGGCCTTGCTGTTCCTGCGCGTTTCTTGCGTACTCTATCTTTAAGTGATAGACTTAGAGTCGTAGCGCTCTTGGAATCTAAATACCTTCATAGGTTAGGTAGCCTCCCTAGGGCGTGAACTCTACCCCGAACGGTACAATTTCTTAGACAACTTTCTGATGCGCGTGAGGTTAAGCTACAACTAGTAGTCTCCTCAAGTGTCGTCGCATACGGTCGGCTAGTTCGTCATACTAAAGCTAGTCGACATGTTATACTCTATTAATCCATAGGCAAGCCTAAGCCTACTAGTTCTATATGATTCGGATAATGTCAAGTCTAATGTCATGTAGCAGCATGCCCTATTGCTCTATGCTCTCGTCTTCCTCAGAATCAGGAATAACGGCTTCGACAAGCTCATAGTTGTCGTCCGAACCTTCTTCTTCTTCTTCTAGTTCCTATTGCCTTAGGACTGTCATACTAGAAGGTGTACCCCTTAGCGCATAGATCGACTATGCCTTATTTCGGCTAGGGTACTATCCGGAACTATCTTTATCACTTATGTGAATTCGACAATTGTCGTCGTAGCACGTAGTCTAAGTAAGTGCGGCATAGTCTAGTTCTTAAGTAGCGGCGGCCTTTTGCTTAGGTGCCGTCGTTATTACGTGAGCCTGCTCTATCCTAGGCAGCTCTTGTCGTTGCTTCTTCGCAAAACATTCGCGGGAAAAGTATCCTTTCTTTCTACAGTTATAGCACTCGAGATTACTCTTGTCAAATGGCTTCTTCAGACCATTCTGATTAGGAGAGCCTTTCCACAGCTTTCCTTAGGGTCTATTCCTTAGACGCCCCTTAGTCGCATCTAAGTCTATCGGTTAGAGACTATAGTAATCGCTTTGCCATTTTAGTGCCGATCGTTAGACCTTATGGTTAGCCTATACTAGCTTGCGATTTCCATGTTGTCGTTCTTGCTGTCATTCCTAGATGCGATTATCGATTCTAATCGCGAGATCGCTCATTTCCTTGAATGTCGTTAGCTAATCTCCTTAGGCAATTTCGTCTTTAACCGTCTCCTTTAGTCCCTAGTAGAACTAAGCGGCTAAAGCGTTATCATTCTAGTCGACTTAAGCAGAGAGGGTCTAAAAGTCCGCGCGGTACTTAGTAGCGGAACCCTTCTCCTAGATTCCTAGGAGAGCTCTCTCGGCCTCTTGTTGCTTATTACCGAGCCTAAACGCTTCGCGTAATGCCTTAAACAAGGACTTGTCTAAGTTGAGAATCTCCCTAGTCGTCGTCTTCCTAGCTTTGGCGTTACTGACGTGATCTAGATAATCTGTTAGATGAGGCTAGATAAACTCGAACGCTAGTCCCTTTAGGTAAGAGACAATGTACATTATTCGCTTATGATGTGTCGTAAACCGTTCCGTATCTACGTTAAATGCTAACTAGCATTATAGGATAAACATCTCGACTTAAGATTGTTGTCCTATGAACTCTGTAGGGCTTCCTATCTTAAAGCCGTTGTTGCTATGTCTATTCCTAGTAGTTAAACCTGCGACGGATGCTAGAGCCATCTCGCTAAGGTAAATGGATTCAAGCTACTACGTGACTTAAGGTATAGCGGCAACTTGTTCTCATGGCGTTAGTTAACTATCGCTAGAACTTGAACTAACAGTTGAAGAACTACTTAACATAGGCGTATGTTAAGCGCTTAACAAGTCTCCTGATGCTTCCTTAGAAGTAGTGCTCAAAATGTCATAAGGGTAGGTGCTAATAGTAGGAAGGGGATCAGGTGTTAGACTTGTAGAGCTATGAAGAATATCGACAATAGTAGTTGACCTTGTAACTAACTCTCCTCTAAGCAAGAGAGGATTAAATTGAGATTAAGTACGAAGCTCCTAACTGCCTGTCCTAAAGCTATCCCTATATACTAGAGAGACAGAGTAGCTCTGTTAGATCTGTCGATAGACCTGACAGATCTGTGTCTACAGATCTGTAGACTAACCCTACAGATATAAGGGTCTGTTATCCCATGACAGATCCCTTCTTCCTTGTAGGCCTATAGATCTGTAGACTAACCCTACAGATCTAGGGATCTGTCCTCATATGACAGATCCTTTCTCCTATGACTATGCTATAACTCATAGCACTTAGGACCCTCATGATCCTGTATCCTATAGTACTCTAGACAGTACTCCTAACACTTATGACATATATCTAACTTGCGCCTTACGCCTGAAGACCCTAATCAGTATAGCTAGTAACAAATGCATAGCTACTACATACTATCTACACATCCTGTATTAGCCCTTACACATAAATCTTCTACTTGCCCTTATCCTCTATTCCGTTCTACTAGCTTACCTTTACTACTACCGACTTTCCTAAAGCGCTACTATTTCGCCTCTCCTGTAGCTTCTTAAAGGTCGCATCATTAAAGACCTTGTTACTATAGCCCTTAATCTGCTCTAACAAGGTCGAGTCTGTAAATGTAGTATGCTACTACAACTGACTATCCCTTAACTCAGAGTCGTCGAGCGTATCCTCTACCTTCTCTATAACGTTTAACTAGTTGCTTATAAGATCATACTAATCGAGTAGAGCGCATGCTATGCTACATTATAATTGTTAGCTAATGTATACTACGTAGCTACTAAACTACTGCTAGTACCTCCTATTAATATCGAAGTGCTAGTAGTATGTTAGTAGCATAACGCTAGTATACTACTAGCACACTTACCTAGCATTTTTTGCCTCTACCTCTAGCAAAGCTTGGCTCCTACTGTCGCCTTAGTCTTTGTCCTTTACGGTTGAGCTTCGTGTCCTATAGCTATTATTAATTACTACGCCGATACGTAGAGTCAATAATTGTACTTACTATGTATTAGTAAGTCTTTGCGTTTCGCCTCTCGCTAGAGCTACGCTAGCGTTTATCTGTTATTAGCACGGTTTAGTCAATACATGAGTCCCCTCGCCTATACCGCTTGTCTACACTAGTCACAATTAACCGCCTACTCTATAGCTTAGGCCTCTTGCTACTTCTGCCTCGTTAGCGATAGCTGGCCCTCACGACGCGCTAAGGCTACTAACCTTTTATCTTGCGTGTGTCTAGGTCGGGGCTTATTAACTATAGTGGCTTTTCTACTAGACAAGTACATGTTAGCAATTAGGGCTATGATGTTAGATAAGAAACTAAACTCATTGTCATGACACTATTATGTAGGGTGTCCCGCGACAATGGCTCCTCTAGTCCCTGTATCGGCTAGTCGTTACTATCATAATCGCTTGCCTTACTACTATAGTCACTAACATTTGCCCTTCTGCTGTTATAGCCCTCGCTCCCTCCGTTAGTGTCTGCTTAAATATCTGCTACATACTTGCGAACGCCTACTATTAATGACATTAAGGCCTAGCTTGATCGTCGTGTCAGGCTAACACTACGCTAATCTAATAATTGCGTATGACCTAGCAGAAGTTAGTATAGGCCCTCTTGACGATGTCTCCCCTGTACTATTCTCGCGTAGCGCCTTTTGCCTCCGCAAGTCCTTGTATTCCCTCTCTAAGCCTGTCATGCCGCGATCCTTCTTAATAGCTAGCGCTGCCTACACTAGTAGTGCTGTCTTGCCTTCGTCCTCTCCCCCTAATATACATGCCGTGATAGTCGCCATAATAACCTCCTGTCTGTTAGCATCGAGCTCTTCCTAATACTTCTTCTTCCCCTCGAAGATATCATCGATATCGACACCGCTAACTAGAACCCATCTCGTCTTGCTAGCCTTTGTCTTGAACTCTGAAGGGCCATTTCTGATCTAGGCTAGTAGGTATGTAATAGTAGCATACACGCTATTTAACATGAAAGCGTTTACCTCGCGTAACTCTAAAGGATTCCATGCTAGTTTCCAATTAAACTAGAAGAACGCCTTCTTCATACAAAAGATTACGAGCAGGCTTAGAAACCTCTAGTCCTGTAACATGTTAGCGCTTTCGACGACATCTAAGCCTTCTCTCCTTACCTCTTCTTCATTCTCGCATTCGAATCTGCTTTCTATTAACATGTCCGCGGCCTAGTCCTTTAAACCCTACTTATTGTCTACCTTGCCAGACTATGCAAGTATAGCTTCTCTAACCCTATTCGTGTAGTTGTTATGACACTAACGTAACCTCTGCCTTATCTACGCCCCTAACATTAGCACCTCCTTATAGGACCTATGTAGGTACTTATAGTATCTAAATCTACGTCGTCTAGCCTCGAGCTAACTCGACCTTTCATCCCTAGCATATTACGCGCTACGAGCTACTAGTTAATTGCAATATGCTTACAACTCGGCTAGTAAGTAGGAGCTATAGGGTATAGCATAGAAATACCCTTCCGCCCTTATAAAGTGTCTATCTACAAGAGTTCTTAGACTTTAATAAGCAAAGGCTCGATTAACTTGTCTTTATGCATAGGAGGGCTACTACGTATATCTTCGCTACTAGAGTAGTCATATCCTTAGTCAGAGTTTGTAGTCTAGCTGCTGTTATAGCCTCGACGGCTACTTGACTAGCTCCTAGACTAACTTTGACTACTACTATCGCCCTAGCGGCTACGAGACTCGCTATTGCGGTAGTTTTGACTGTTGCTGTCACTCCTATGATTAGTAGGTCGGCTATTATAATAGCCTCGACAGATGCTTAGCTGCTATGTCTTTACCCTGTTACTCTTAGGTTTACTACTATCTCGTCGCGCATCGCGAGACAATAACTAAAGCCTCTTATACGGCCGATTCCGCCTTAGCGGTAAGGATGACTGCTTATGCGTCTAGTCTCTTCGTGACTAGTATGTCGTCGTCTGTATGCATGTTAGCATAGCTGCTATATGCGGGTAGCTTCTTACATTAGTCGCCTTTGTATAGGCTTTAGGCACTATAAAATCCTCATGCTCCTAGTTAGCTATCTCCTCGTTGCCGTTGTCTACACTATCGCTATCGTTGCTTAGCAGGTCTTCTAAATCATTCGCTAGATCGTAATTCGAACCGCCGCTAGATGACGCGGAACGTGACCTCTATTGTCTGTCTTTCTTCGAAGGCATAATTAAAGAAGGACGTGACTTAAAGGATTAGCAGAGAACAGAGCGCAGTATATCCTTCTTAGTCGTGTAGGTCTAGTAGCAGGTTAGTAAAGGATAATATCTATAGCATGTAAATATGCACATACTGCGAGTTACTGTCTAATATAGCTACGTAGCGTCTATTAATGCAGAAGAAGGAGAGGACGCGATGTTTACAGTATCTTGTGACGCGCGAGTGTCATCTAAATTCGGCTACCCCCGAAATTACGCTTCCCTATTAGCCAGCGGTACTTTTAGCTTACTAGCAGTATGCTATTAAAATACTACTAGTAGAACTAGCCTCGGTTAGCATTAATTCTTCAATAATAGCTAGTATAGGTACTACGAAATATCCGCGCTATGTAGCATGTCTGCCTGTATGACATAGCCTAACGGATGTAGTTACTCTGCAGTAGATCCTGCGTATATAGTAGTGAGATTCGTTCTACATGCGAGAGAATATCCTGTACGTATTATTCTAAAGGCCTTTAAGCCACGTTTAAACTATAACAGCTATACTACCTTCGCGTTAACACTAGGTAATTATTGACTTCTAGACTGTCTGCTGCCGATAGTTTGACGATATCTTGTATAGTAGATGCCGAAAACTAACCTCCCCTGCTCGTGTCTATAACGCCTCTACTGTCGCTAGGAATTTAAGTTGTAATTCCCTACTACTACTAAAGAAGGCGCTCGTTTCCTAGAATATGTACTCCTTCGCTACTATTAACCGCGCAACTCGGCCAAGTAGGCTAAGCTACTCTATCTATTCTTCTAACGCAGCGTACAGGCGTAGGTAATCGTCGTGTTGAAGTGTAAGGCCTACTTCGATTATGCCTATACTCTGCTGTTATAGCGCCTTAGGTTTGTAAATTATGCTACGCTAGGTCTTAGAGGTTCTTGTCAAGGAAACACGCATACTCATCGTTCGGGCTATGCCTATATCGTGTCTATTTAAATTACAGATGTTAGGATTACTCGAAACACGCGTTGTTTATACTCGTTAGTCTCTTAGCTAACTTCAGATAAAAGATACGGCAGACCCTTCCGTGCTTTTCGCACCTTATCGCTATAGCCATAGCCGTCTTATATGCGATGCCGCATTGTCTATCTTCTAGTCTGCTACGACACTATCTGTAGTAGGCATAATCTAGACGCTAGGGTCCTTATAATTGTGGCACTTAAGACACGCATATAGGAACAGGATACTCGAGCCTATACGCGCAAGGTAACCATTTCCTTGCCTAACATGTACTAACTTTAACTAGTATCTCTAGTAGGTAGTAGAGAATAGTTACATCCTAGACAGATTTAACAAGATAGCTAGGTTTATTAGGCTAGATTACAGGTCGAAAGATAAGGCCATGATTATAGGGGACTTCGTGACTACTAATCCTATTGTTAAAGGCTACTAAGACGACCCTTAGTTGCTTATATCGACTATGAACAAAATTAAGAGTAGCGTAACTCTTGTACCTGCTAACGCTATCATAATACTAGATGACAACTTAAAACAGTAGTCGACTAGGCAAGCCTGTAGCAGGGTTAGTCGTACTAGATTAATGTAGTTAGCGCGATTAACAGAGGTAATGAGATTTTACTAGGTTGCGCTATAGAGCTAATTCGGAGAGTAGACTATGAACTGTTAGCAGACTAGTAACGACTTCATTAATACCATGCGCGATGATCAGGGCGAGTAGAGAGGCATAGGATCGTACGGGCTACGTAGGCTAGCATAAGATGACAGATTAACTAGGGTTTGATTACAATCTTGTGATAGAGTAATGCTAGTAGTCGTGCGCGAGTAGTATCGTTTTAGATAGCGACTATATAAGCACCTCATCTGATAGAGTATATCCATAATACTAATTATCTCGTCTGTTTGAATGTACTCGATGACTACTAAATGCTAGTAGTATACTAGCGGTATGTCTACTACTACTACGTTAAGGTCCGACCCATAGATCGCTACTACATGTTTTAAACCCTTATAATCGACAGATAACAACTGCTAGTAGTATACTAGTAGCACTGCTACTACGTCTACGCTACACATCTAAGCCGCTAGTAATAGAGGGTATAACTCTATGCATATAAATACTATACACTTTAGATTTATATATGAAACTACTCGAAATTCGGGATTCCCGGCCAAAATAGCGCTCGTACTGCCTGCGATCGACAGAATGAGTTAGCTAATATAACTGCTACTAGTATACTCCTAGCACATCCATTTTCGTCTACTCTAGGCCCTCCTTTACTACTACACTCTAATAACACTCGATTCTTCTATTAACCTAAACACTAACCCTAACTACGCATAGCCGGCTAATAGGATGAACCGTCCGAGCGGCAATTAGCTACCTACGCGGCACGCGCACCTTTCTAGGGGTCGGGTGTTTATAGTAATTGACGCGTCTATAAGCGCTATAGCCTTTGTAACATACTACGTCGACAATAGCTTCATAGCGCATACTATACTACACAGGCTACAGCAAGGCATTAAAAGGTCATAGTAGTCATGCCTAGCATGTTCCTACCTACATGGCGGCAAAGTTTTAGCACTACATTAATCAGAGTACTATGGATCTTAGACCCGACGAAAAATACGCGTCAGATTTAAACATCTCCTTAGACTCGAACGACAGAGTCGAAACTTAATTAGCAGACGATGTCCTTGCCTACAAGGAGGGGGCATTAGTCGACGATGCTGCGGGAGTAGATAGGTAGTATGTTGCAAACGAGGAACTTGTTATAGTCGTCGAGCCTGTGTTTAATGAGGCTTACATGTAAGAGAAAGAGATAGTAGTAACAGTAAGGGCAATCGACGATAATAGCGGTAACATCGACGCGCTTAGTCTCTACGACGACCTAGCAGCATTTACAAGAGACGCTACATCTCTAGATAGACAATATAGAGACATGAATAGTAGCCAAACAGGTAGGCTACATAGCGTCACGAGCGAGCATAGCTTGGCTTTAATCTATATGCGCGCTAGTAGGCTATTATCTGCTAGGTATAAGGAACTATACAAGCGGACACCTTTTAGCGTAGGTAGTCTCACGGTAGGCAGGCTAATTAAAGTGTACGTTAAGCCGCAATCCTACTAAGTTAGTAATAACCTTGACTAGGTCTAACGAACAGACAGATAAGGAACTTAACGAATAGGGCCATGCCTTCTTCTAAAGTAATGCAGATGTAGTATTCGCATACTAGCTCTTACACGAAGGCATTTCGAGCAACGCTATCGATCGGTTATTCAAGAATCCCTGGCTGCAGAAGATCTACGAACTGCTTAGCTTTTAGTTAGGCGTAGAGCTTAAGGACAAGATCTAAGAAGTAAGTGTCTACTAACTACTATTCATTACAAAGTAGAGCATTACGAATATCGAATTAGAATCTCCATAGTCGACCTCTAGTGTTAAGACAGTGCCTCTAAGGCACTAGAAAGTCGAAGATGTTATGCGCTTTCTCATAGGGTACAAGGGTTTCAGGAATGATCTCGTGTACGCGCCTTATCGCCTCGAGACTCTAGATAACCCGCCTAGGCAGATCTATTAGGACATGGCCTCTACAGACTAGTAGTAGGACAAAGAGAAAGAGCTTAGAATAGACAGAGCGACAATTATGCTACTAATTCTTGCTAGTAACAAGACACAGGTTACTAATTATCAAGGTAACCTGATCGTATAGCTAGTATACTTAACAATTAGTAACCTGCCTAGATCGGTTCGTAACTCTAACTATCGACTAGGTAGCGTGCTCCTAGCGATGCTACTAGTAGTTAAAGGCGGGAAAGGAAGCATTAGGGACGAGCTATACTATCGCTACATGAAGACAATGTTCGACCCTATTACTAAGCTCGCTGCAGGCGAGGGCCTTAATGTCTTGTATGCAGATAGCGAGACACGGCGATGTTTCCTAAATATCGTAGTATACGCGAGCGACTACTAAGAACAGGTAATAATCATAGGCGTAAAGAATAACTGCTACTACATGATATGTATAATCGATCCAGAAAAACGCGAAGACCTTAAAGCGGTTATGCTATAGCAGATACATAAGGACACGTAAATACAAATCATGCTCTAGCGAGTAGCGAAGAAGGACTAGGGTAGCTACATGCACGACCTACTAAACTTCGCATTTAGGCACCCTAGCCTAAATATCTACAAGACGCTAATAGTAGACGTGCTCTACTAACTCTTCAAGGGCGTATTAATGTACGTCATAGATTAGACGCGAGATTTGCTTAAGAGTCGACTACCTCTATCTTCGAAGCGAGCTAAAGCGGCACTCCTATAAGCTAAGGGCTAGCATAAAGTAGCAAGAAAGAGTAACAGAGGCAAGACTATTGTAGATTATTAACTAGATGTCATTATCGACTGTCGCTTCGCGGCGGTACCTGCATTTAGGAACCTCCGGGTATTTAGCTAGATGTCTATAGTAAGCGACAGGCTAGGAGCAGAAGAGTATGCTACGACAGTTGCTCCTAGTCTTCGTGCTACTATTAGAAGAGGCTAAGGCACATAGCGCTATCTAGTTCTTGCAGGCAATAGTAGACTTCTCTTAGTTAGCGTAATATCCTTTACATGATAGCGAAACGCTCTAGTTCATAGTCCTTGCCCTGTTCTGATACAACTAGTATAAAGAAGAGTTTAGGGAGTACCGCATAAGCAAAGGAGAGCTAAGAAAGAAGAAAGCGCAGACAGAGCAAGCGGAGGAGCCTAAGACAGTAGACAATGTGTGTAAACTATAAGGGCACTTTAATTTCCTAAGTTTTATGCCCTTACATACTACGTAGACATAATACGGCTCTTCGGCAACGCGCTAGACCTCGACACTAGCTACTTCGAACACAAGCATGTTAAATACGTTAAGAAGCTATTCAAATTAACTAACAAGAAGAATAGATAGGAGGACTAAATTATAGAGTACTTCTAGTAAAAGATTACTATGCTTACATTCTTTAATACTAGCCTAACGTTCTAGCAGCAGACTAAGGCTAAACGTCGAGAGGCTTAGGAGCGCGAAGTACCTTAACTAACAGAGTAGAAGGATGTTAAAGCCTTCCTTAGCTAGCGAAGGCTAAGATCTAGCTAATCGTTACTAAGTAGAGACATATAGAGGACAGTTAGTAATGTAGTAGCACACATAGGGCTAGAGGTAGGGCCTTACTTCCGTCATGCTACTACAGTGTTTGTCAGAGAGTGCTAGGCGTTGTCTAATATAACATTAACGTCGAATATAATGCGTCTTGATCCTAACAGGATCAAGGGAAGACTAGATTAGGTCAATGATTTAGATGTATCTTTCTATGCTAGTATACAGTGCTAGAAGATGCATTATAAGGATCCTGATGATCTATCTGCAACTAAGCTAGACGTCATTAGATGTACCCCGAACTAGTAAGGAATCCAGGACAATCGCCGTAACGACTAGCTCTAGGTCTAGGAGTACGAAGTGCCGCTAGTTACAGACAAGACTACTAGCGTTAATAGACAAATCGACCTAGTCGTCGCCTTTAAGGGCCGGCTGCCTGCTCGCCTGTTATATGTTGTAACCTTCTAAGACAAGAAATTACGTGTCATAGTAGATAGCTATAACTACATAATACTCGCACATAATAAACGTCCGACCTACATAGGTGTGTTCGTAGACCTATTCTAGCCGAAAGATCTAGCTAGAAGAGCAGACGATGTTCATGGCATGATAGTGATCATAGCGATGCGTTCTAGCCTATAGGAAGGTACTCTGCAAGGTCGCTACATCTACGGGCTTACTAGCGTCTACTATAATATCTACGTTATGCTAACAGACTAATATAACACCTCTAGCTAATGTGACATGTACATTAACAACACTGCTGACTTTAAGACCTACAACTTCATATATAATGCGGACTAGGAGGAACAAGAGTCTAGGGTAGCAACTAAACATAAGCTACATTGCCTGAATATAGCTAAGGAGTACGATATTACGGCTACTAGCAAGGAAGGGCCGCTATCGCTCAAGCGTGGCGTCGCTAGTAGCTCTACTTAGGACTAATCGAGTAGAAACAAACGCAAACAATTATGACATGCGTAACGAATGCCATACTAGTAAGCTCGATAAAGGTAGCACGCTACAAGGAGGGCTCCTAGCACGTAGTTCTTCTAGCTAGCGCTAGTAGACTTGACGACTTAGCTACTTAGCTGACCTGTGCTGTAGTTGAACATAATGCTAATTAGGATAGGCGACATAATGACTCCTTTGTAGATCTTGTTACGAAGCTTAGCTAGGAGCTAGAAACACAACTAGTTAGCATATGTATGTATGATTAGTCAGAATCGCGGCTACTAACCTTGAGAAAGGGAAACTCGTGTTTAGTAATGACGGCTGCGAGCTTCTTTTTAACAGCAGGCACGTCGCTAAGAGGTAGATGCTTAGTAAGTTCTCAAGAAAGTCATGAATTACTACCTACTATAGCTAGAAGCAGGTCTTCTACCTACGTGCATAACTACTTATTAGTCATGCCGCAGGATTAGTAGTTAGTGCTACTAGCCGAAAGTCTCTTATTGCATGCACATCTCTCTGCTAGCTAGCGTCTAGGCAGCTAGCTAGCTTATCTACCTTGCATATTTACTGCCCTTTCTACAGAGCCTTCGCTACCTGTCGTTCTAGCGCACGTCTCTCTATGCGCGACAATTCCCGTTTGACTTGATTAAGAGATATCGTAACTATGGGCTTAATGAGGAGAGTGTATAAGAGCTCGACCTAGAAACCCCTCTGCCTAGGAGTAGTACTACTAATCTTGCTATTAAGCTATTTACGCTACGCTATGTTAACTTTGACCTCTAACGCCGCGGTTAGATGGCTGACACGGGTTCTTGCTCGCTTGACGAATAAGCCGTAGAGAGCAGTTAACTAATCTGTCAGGTAGTAGATCAGAAAGTCTGCGTAGAGAGATACCTTACTTACTATACTAGGCTTAGCGACAAAAGCAAGCATAGATCTCCGCGCCCTCGCTAATTCGTCCTAGCTAGCGATCATGGTATACTACGTGATTAGACGGTTAAAGCTAGGACTTAGTAGGGCAGGGTGCTAAACATTCTGAATGCGCGATAGCAATAAGGCCTAGTCTCTTATAGTGTACTCTCGATAGGCCATAGAAGTAGCCTTGCTTAGTCGGTACAAGAGTAGCTGCTAGCTAGGAGCAGGCTCCTTCTAATCCAAGATCAGCTAGCCGTTGTTACTAACTAGCTCATGTAGCTAGCGGATTAGCCCCGAATAGACCCGTGGCTCGAACATCTCTAGCATGCCCTTTGCAAATACTATCTAAAAGCTATCAGGGCATCTAGCAGCCTACTTGATGCTAGCTATAGGGGTGCGACCGAGCCTCGCCTAGATGAAGCGCTACGAGTCCACGCTTCCCTAGTAGTCCCATATAGTACTAAAGATTAGTTAGTAACAGTATTGCCTCTAAGGCCTAGCTATAACACATACTACTAGCTCTTATCTAGCATCTTAGCACAGAAGTCTAGGAAGTATATACTCTCTAGCGCAGCTAGCTTTGCACTCGCTAGGAGCCTAATCAGGCCGCTGCCAGATGCGACGTCAAGTACCTTGTACCTAGCTCGATGCTCTACCTAAGGGGCGTAGTTAACGAGATCCTTGTAGGCATCGAAGTCCGGATATGCCTTCTATAGCGTGACAGCGGCTTCTGATGCCTAGACAGTATCGCGGACATAGTTAGCCGCGAACTCGGCGTGCTTAGAACCTACACTAATCGCTAGCTCTAGGTCTAGGGTCGGATTTGTCGACATAGTAGGTTTGGATTCTACTAGCGCGTTAGTTTATAGTCTCGTCATACAAGCATATAATGCTTACATGCTATAGTGTTATTAGTATGCTAGTATCTGTATAGATGCTAGAGAAGAAGCTAAGTACTAGATAAGGTAGTTGTTTAAAAGAAAGAAGTTTAGAGTACTAAGCTTCTTTTGTATTTTAGTAGCTATAGGTCATGTGCTTTACATAGTCGCTAACTACACACGTTATATTGTCACATTATTAGCTTCTGCCTAGAAAATGACTAGAAATAGAAGGCACATGACGCTACTACCTGAAAAATGGCTAGAAACAGGAGGCACGCGATACTGTTACAGATTTAGTTAAATATCACATACTACTACCTAGGCACATGACTAAATGAAGAAGGCATGATATCAGGCGATTCTGCCTTAAAAGGCAGTAAAAAATGATCCTTATAGTTGCGACCTACGGACCTTATCTACTACTATACTAAGGCATTAGGAATAGTAGCAACCGCGACATAGTTATACTAACGCTAGCTCGATAGCGGCATATGTACTTAGCAGACATAGCTACATAGGATAGATGTCGCCATGTTTGCTGCTTCTTTGTTAAGAGCGATAACTACCTGCATGTAGCACATAGCGGCACGTGGCAGCTAACTAATCTAGACGGTAGTTATGAGGGCCTCATGTGCGCTAGCTAGGCGGTAGCACGTATACTCGGTAGTAAGAGATATCTATATCTACTACTACTCTTCTACTTTAACTCTTTACTGATTATATTAACTAACTTCGAAGACTTGCCTAATACACACAAGTAGTAGTAACATCAATTAACCCTCTATCTTACTATTCGAGACAATAGCTAGCATAGTCGCTTAATGCGCTAATTATGGCATCGACAGCCCGCTCAAGATGTGCCTATGTCAGGTAGTAGCCTACTACAGCAAGAATTGCCAGATAATCGACTAGCACGACAACTACAAGGACAGCTACGCTAGGCGGCTAACCTGGAATAGGAATAAGTATGTAGTTAACCCTAAGATATAACGACTAGTTACTAACTTCATGTTTACTAGACACGTCAAAATCCTGCCGTTTAAGAAGATCTTTAAAGGGGAGGACATAGCGAGTCGCATGACAAGGGAGCGGGCTAATAGTGTACTGCCCCTAATCACGAACAAGGTGTTCAGAGTGCTACTTACTAGACCGCTAGGTGCACATGAGCTTTTCTTTAGCGGGCTAATCGTCGTTAGTTACAATGGGACCCCTAACGCCCCTTAGATGAGTTTTAGGGGGGTCCGTGTGTTTAGGAGCAAAAGGAATAGGAAGGTCGTCTTCATTGTGATGAAGACAGAAGACGCTAATTAGTCAGGCTAAAAGAAGGTTAATGTCGAGTACAAGACAGAAGACTAGTACACCTAGGAATTATACTAAGGCCTATAGAATACATACGACATAGAGCTATTATACGACGAGTTCTCTCTACAGTTTAGACAGCGTCTACAGGGCGAGTTTGGCGACGTCGTCGCAGGAGCCCGTAACAACTTAGCTACTTTAAATGGCATAATGAACAAGCTGTTCATCGTCTAGTACTACATGCAGAGGAACGAGATGCGCTAATAAGTGCATATGTGCATCTCGACACACGTTTCTAAGGCTATAGTAGGCTAGCAAGCAGGCGGGTGTAGAGACATAGTAGTGTTCTAAACAGGGGTCTAGCCGTGTTTCCTGAAGTCTGGCGAGCTAGCGGAGATAGTATTACTTATAGTTTACTTGTTTCTTAGCTCCTGTGAGACTAGCATGCTAGTAAGAGCTATAGTCCCTGCTGATTTGATACGGCAATAGCAGGTAGATGTGATTCGACAGTAGCATATTTTGGTCGTAGTAGCTACTTAGCTGCTACTAACATAGCAGGCAGGTATGTATGTATTTACTAGAATTCAGATGACATTAATGCGGACCTCTGTAGTTTCGTGTACTCTAAGCAGTTCGTACTCTACATGACTGTTATAGCTGCTCGGCTACCTCGACTTTAGTTTCTAGTAGTCAAGAAGTATAAGGGAATGTTAGAGAGCGTAGAGGTTAAAGACAAGATCGTCGAATAGGTTGCGGACTAGATGCGCCTCTAAGCGTATAAGGAAAGGCATAGGAGGATGTAGACGACTTACAAACTACAGCTGTTAACTATAGAAGGCTTCGGAGACTGCCTATAGCGCAGAGCTAGCAGCGTAGTAGCTAGTATAGTAAATGAGCTATGTAAGGAGGCAGTCTGAAGACAAGTTTCATTCTAACTACTACATATCGCTAACACTTAGTAGTGATGCCTGTTGCCAGATTGCATGGCTAGGAGTAGGGCTAAGTAGACGTACACGTCAGAGGAGCGTACGAGTGTAGGTAAGTAGCGATCGAGTAGAAAGCCGTTAAATAAGCACGCCTACGAGTAGGCATGAGTAGGAAGGCTAACGAGCCCGTGAATTAAGTAGCTAGGAGTAGGGCCGAGTAGGCCAAGCTAGTAAGATACTACTAGTATACTACTAGCACCTACTTAGCTAACTTAGCTCTACTCGGTCTACTCTTCGTACTTCGTACTACTTAGGGGTTAGGTTTTCGAGACGTTCGCCAAGCCTAGTATAGCAAGTAAGGTGTCTCTCTACGCAGACTTTCTGACCTACTAGCCGACAGATCGGTTAACTGCTCTATACGGCTTATTTATCAAGCGAGCAAGAACCTATGTTAGCTATTTAACCGCGGCGTTAGAGGTTAAAGTCAACATAGCGTGGCGTGAATAGCTTAATAGCAAGATCGGTAGTACTACTCCTAGGCAGAGGGGTTTCTAGGTCAAGCTCTTATACACTCTCCTTATTAAGCCTATAGCTATGATACCTCTATATTAAGTCAAACGGGAATTGTCGCGCATAGAGAGACGTACGCTAGAACGATAGGTAGCGAAGGCTCTACAGAAAGGGCAGTAAATGTACGAGGTAGATAAGCTAGCTAGCTGCCTAGACGCTAGCTAGTAGAGAGACGTGCATGCAATAAGAGACTTTCGGCTAGTAGCACTAACTACTAATCCTGCGGCATGACTAATAAGTAGTTATGCACGTAGGTAGAAGACCTGCTTACAGCTGTAGTAGGCAGCAATTCATGACTTTCTTGAGAACTTACTAAGCATCTACAAGGATCTTGCTCTTCTTAGCATCTTATGAAATCACACATAAGATGTCAACCTCCTTAGGCTATACTTCGTAGTCTATTAGGCCCTCGTGGATACTAAGCATATTAACCTTACTATAAAGGTATACTCCTTGAACTAAAGCGGTAGTAGAAGGGATGCCGCTAATACTAGATGCCCTAGGTCTAGTGTACCTCGCCCTAGTAGTAGAGGCGTAGGTTGCGAATAGCATGACATTAGCATAACGTCTATCTATTACTATATATTACGACTATGTAGCAGATCCTCTAGCCCCGCCTCGATTCCGATGAATCCGACGAAGACTAGGAGGACAAGTTACTATCAAGAAGGCTAAGGGTAACTCTAGTCAGCTGTTTAGCACATTTTGCTACGATCTAACAGGGTGCTAAGCAGCTAACCAGAGTTGCACTTAGCCTTCTTAGATGACAGCTCGTCCTCCTAGCCTTCGTCAGATTCATCGGAATCGAGGCGGGGCCAGAGGATCTGCTACATGAATCTGACGAAGACTAGGAGGACTAGTCACTATCTAAGAAGGCTAAGGGCAACTCCGGTTAGCTGTTTAGCACATTTTGCCACGATCTGACAGGGTGCTAAGTAGCTAACTAGAGTTGCACTTAGCCTTCTTAGATAGTAGCTTGTCTGCCTAGTCTTTGTTAGATTCATCGGAATCGAGGCAGGGCCAGAGGATCTGCTACATGAATCCGACGAGGACTAGGAGGGCGAGTCACTATCTAAGAAGGCTAAGGGCAACTCCGGTTAGCCGTTTAGCACATTTTGCTACGATCTGACAGGGTGCTAAGCAGCTAACTAGAGTTACACTTAGCCTTCTGAGATAGTGACTCGTCCTCCTAGTCTTCATGAGATTTATCGATGCCATGCGCTCTATTAGTTAAGGCTAGAGCTAGCGACAGACCGCATAAACTATCTACCCTAGCCGCGTTTAAAAGTGCCGGCAGTATACCTATAGCACCTTACTCTACCTGCTGTTACTAGATCCGCGAGATAGGGTAATAGCACACTTGACCTAGCCGCGACTAAAGGTGCTAGCAGTATACCCGTAGCATCTCCTTCTATCTACCGCTAGTATTTCCGCGAGATAGGGTAACAGCATACTTGACCTAGCTGTAATCAAAAGTGCTAGTAGTATACCTATAGCACTTTAAGGCGTCTCTTATGATTTACCGCTAGTAGTTTTATCATAACGTCCGTAGGTCTAGGGCTAGCATTTAACCTGCTAGTAGTATGCTTCTAGTACCCTCGACTACTTCTTATGTATATCTGGCATCCTGACCCTCGCTCTTATTCTTCTAGTTAGTCAAACTAGTAGCGCTAGTTGCAGAAGTATTGCTTACGCTAGGGCTTGTAGTGTGCTACCTTTATCGAGCTTACTAATATAGCATTCATTATGTATGTCATAATCGTTTACGTTTGTTTCTCCTTAATTAGTCCTAAGTAGAGCTACTAGCGACGCCACGCTTAAGCGATAGCAGCCCTTCCTTGCTAGTAGCCGCAATATCGCGCTCCTTAGCTATATTAAGGCAATGTAGCTTATGTTTAGTTGCTACCCTAGACTCTTGTTCCTCCTAGTCCGCATTATATATGAAGTTATAGGTCTTAAAGTTAGCAGTGTTGTTAATGTACATGTCACATTAGCTAGAGGTGTTATATTTGTCTGTTAGCATAACGTAGATGCTATAGTAGACACTAGTAAGCCTGTAGATGCAGTGATCTTGCAGAGTACCTTCCTATAGGCTAGAATGTATCGCTATGATTACTGTCATGCTATAAACATTGTCTACTCTTCTAGCTAGATCCTTCGGCTAGAACAGGTCTACGAACACACCTATATAGGTCGGACGTTTATTATGTGCTAGTATTATGTAGTTGTAGTTATCTACTATGACGCGCGATTTCTTGTCTTAGAAGGTTACGACATATAACAGGCGAGCAGGGAGCCGGCCCTCGAAGGCAACTACTAGGTCGGTTTGTCTATTAACGCTAGTAGTCTCGTCCGTAACTAGTAGCACTTCATACTCCTAGACCTAGAGCTAGTCGTTATAGCGATTATCCTAGATTCCTTGCTAGTTTAGTATACATCTAACGACGTCCGGCTTAGTTGCAGATAGATTGTCAGGATCCTTATAATGCATCTTCTAGTACTATACACTAGCATAGAAAGATGCCTCTAAACTATTAACCTAATCTAGTCTTCCCTCGATCCTGTTAGGATCAAGATACATTGTATTTAATGTCGATATTATATTAGATAACGCCTAGTACTCTCTGACAAACACTATAGTAGCATGACAGAAGTAAGGCCCTACCTCTAGCCCTATGTGTGCTACTATATTACTAACTGTCCTCTATATGTCTCTACCTAGTAACAATTAGCTAGATCTTAGCCTTCGCTAGCTAAGGAAGGCTTCGACATCCTTCTGCTCTGTTAGTTAAGGCACTTCTCGCTTATAAGCCTCTCGACATTTAGCCTTAGTCTGCTACTAGAACGTTAGGCTAGTATCAAAGAATGTAAGCATAGTAATCTTTCGCTAGAAGTACTCTATAATTTAGTCCTCCTATCCGTTCTTCTTGTTAGTTAATTTAAATAGCTTCTTAACATATTCGACATACTTATGTTCGAAGTAGCTAGTGTTAAGGTCTAGCGCGTTGCCGAAGAGCCGTATCATGTCTACGTAGTATGTAAGGGCATAAAACTTAGGAAAATTGAAGTGCCCTTATAGTTTACACACATTGTCTACTATCTTCGGCTCCTCCGCTTGCTCTGTCTACACTTTCTTCTTTCTTAGCTCTCCTTTGCTTATATAGTACTCCCTAAACTCTTCTTTATACTAGTTGCATTAGAACAGGGCGAGGACTATGAACTAGAGCGTTTTGCTATCATGTGAAGGATATTACGCTAACTAAGAAAAGTCTACTATCGCCTGTAAGAACTAGATAGCGCTATGTACCTTAGCCTCTTCTAATAGTAGCACGAAGACTAGGAGCAAGTGTCGCAGCATACTCTTCTGTTCCTAGCCTGTCTATTAGCTTACCGCAGACATCTAGCTAAATACCTAGAGGTTCCTAAATGTAGGCACCGCCGCGAAACGACAGTCAATAATGACATCTAGTTAATGATCTATAACAGTCTTGCCTTTGTTACTCTTTCTCGCTACTTTATGCTAACACTCGGCTTATAGAAGTGCCGCTCTAGCTTGCTTTGAAGACAGAGGTAGTCAACTCTTAAGCAAATCTCGCGTCTAATCTATAGCGTACATTAATACGCCCTTAAAGAGTTAGTAGAGCACGTCTACTATTAGCGTCTTGTAGATATTTAGGCTAGGGTGCCTAAATGCGAAGTTTAGTAGGTCGTGTACGTAGCTACTATAGTCCTTCTTCGCTACTCGCTAGAGCATGATTTGTATTTGCGTGTCCTTATGTATCCGCTATAGTGTAACCGCTTTAAGGTCTTCGCATTTTTCTAGATCGATTATACATATTATGTAGTAGCGGTTATTCTTCACGCCTGTAATGATTACCTATTCTTAGTAGTCGCTCGCGTATACTGCGATATTTAGGAAACATCACTATGTCTTACTATCCGCACATAAGATGTCGAGGCCCTCGCCTGTAGCGAGCTTAGTAATAGGGCCGAACATTGTCTTCATGTAGCCATAGTATAGCTCGTCCCTGATACTTCCTTTTCCGCCTTTAACTACTAGTAGCATCGCTAGGAGCACGCTACCTAGTCGATAGTTAGAGTTACGAACCGATCTAGGTAGGTTGCTAATTATTAAGTATACTAGCCATGCGATCAGGTTACCTTAATGATTAGTAACCTAGGTCTTGTCACTAGCAAGAATTAGTGGCATGATTGTCGCTCCGTCTATTCTAAGCTCTTCCTATTTGTCCTACTACTAGTCTGCAGAGGCCATGTCCTAATAGATCCGCCTAGGCGGGTCATCTAGAGTCTCAAGGCAATAAGGCGTGTACACAAGATCATTCCTGAAACCCTTGTGCCCTATAAGAAAGCGCATAATGTCTTCGACTTTCCGGTGCCTTAGAGGCACTGTCTTAACACTAGAGGTCGACTATAGAGATTCTAATTCGATGTTCGTAATACTCTACTCTAGAATGAATAGTAGTTAGTAGGCACTTACTTCTTAGATCTTGTCCTTAAGCTCTATGCCTAACTAAAAGCTAAGCAGTTCGTGGATCTTCTGCAGCTAGGGATTCTTGAATAACCGATCGATGGCGTTGCTCAAAATGCCTTTATATAAGAGCTAGTATGCGAATACTACATCTACATTACTTTAGAAGAAGGCATAGCCCTATTCGTTAAGTTCCTTATCTGTCTGTTTATTAGACCTAGTCAAGGTTATTACTAACTTAGTAGGATTGCAGCTTAACGTACACTTTGATTAGCCTGCCTGCTATGAGACTACCTACGCTAAAAGGTATCCGCTTGTATAGTTGCTTGTACCTAGCAGATAACAGCCTACTAGCGCGCATATAGATTAAAGCTAAGCTATGCTCGCTCGTGACGCCATGTAGCCTACCCGCTTAGCTGCTATTTGTGTCTCTATATCGTCTATCTAGAGATGTGGCGTCTCTTATGAATGCTACGAGGTCGTCATAGAGACTAAGTACGTTAATGTTACTACTATCATTGTCAATTACCCTAGCTGTCGCTACTATCTCCTTCTCTTGCATGTAAGCCTCATTAAACACAGGCTCGACGACTATAACTAGTTCCTCGTTTGCAACATACTGCCTATCTACTCCCGTAGTGTCGTCGACTAATGTCCCCTCCTTGTAGGCGAGGACATCGTCTGCTAATTAAGTTTCGACTCTGTCGTTCGAGTCTAAGGAGATGTTTAAATCTGACGCGTATTTTTCGTCAGGTCTAAGATCCATAGTGCTCTGATTAATGAAGTGCTAAAACTTCGCTACCATGTAGGTAGGAACATGCTAGGCATGACTACTATGACCTTTTAATGCCTTGCTGCAGCCTGTGTAGTATAGTATACGCTATGAAGCCATTGTTAACGTAGTGTGTTATAAAGGCTACAGCGCTTATAGACGCGTTAATTACTATAAACACCTGACCCCTAGAAAGGTACGCGTGCTACGCGGGTAGCTAATTGCCGCTCGGACAGTTTGCTAGCTATGCGTACTTAGGGTTAGTGTTTAGGTTGATAGAAGAATCGAGTGTTATTAGAGTGTAGTAGTAAAGAGGGCCTAGAGTAGACGAAAATGGATGTGCTAGGAGTATACTAGCGGCAGTTATTATTAGCTAACTCATTCTGTCGATCGCAGGTAGTACGAGCGCTATTTTGGCTAGGAATCCCGAATTTTAAGTAGTTTCATATATAAATCTAAAGTGTATAGTATTCATATGCATAGAGTCATACCCTCTATTACTAGCGGCTTAGATGTGTAGCGTAGACATAGTAGGAGTGCCGCTAGTATACTACTAGTAGTTGTTATCTGTTGATTATAAGGGTTTAAAACATGTAGTAGTAATCTATAGGTCGGACCTTAACATAGTAGTAGTAGACGTACCGCTAGTATACTACTAGCATTTAGTAGTCGTTAAGTACATACGAACAGACAAGATGATTAGTGTTATGCATATACTCTATTAGATGAGGCGCTTGTATAGTCGCTATCTAAAACGATACCGCTTGCGCACGACTACTAGCATTACTCTATTACAAGATTGTAGTTAAACCCTAATTAATCTGTTATCTCATGCTAGCCTACGTAGCCCGCATAATCCTATGCCTCTCTACTCGCCCTGATCATCGCGCATGATATTAATAAAGTCGTTACTAGTCTGCTAACAGTTTATAGTCTATTCTCCGAATTAGCTCTATAGCGCAACCTAGTAAAATCTTATTACCTCTGTTAATTACGCTAACTACATTAATCTAGTATAACTAACCCTGCTACAGGCTTGCCTAGTCGACTACTGTTTGAAGTTGTTATCTAGTATTATGATAGCGTTAGTAGGTACAAGAGTTACGCTACTCTCAATTTTGTTCATGGTTAATATGAGTAACTAAGGGTCGTCTTAGTAGCCTTTAACAATAGGATTAGTAGTCACGAAGTCCTCTATAATCATGGCCTTATCTTTCGACCTGTAATCTGGCCTGATAAACCTAGCTATCTTGTTAAATCTGCCTAGGATGTAACTATTCTCTACTGCCTACTAGAGATACTAGTTAAAGTCAGTACATGTTAGGCAAGGAAACAGTTACCTTGCGCGTATAGGCTCGAGTATCCTGTTCCTATATGTATGTCTTAAGTGCTACAATCATTAGGACCCTAGCGTCTAGATCATGCCTGCTATAGATAGTGTCGTAGGGGACTAGAAGATAGACAATGCGGCGTCGCATATACGACGGCTACGGCTATGGCAATAAGGTGCGAAAAGCGCGGAAGGGTCTGCCGCATCTTTTATCTGAAGTTAGCTAAGAGACTAACGAGTATAAACAACGCGTGTTTCGAGTAATCCTGACATCTGAAATTTAAACAGACACGATACAGGCATAGCCTAAATAATGAGTATGCGTGTTTTCTTGACAAGAACCTCTAAGACCTAGCGCGGCATAATTTACAAACCTAAGGCGCTATAGTAGTAGAGTATAGGCATGATCGAAGCAGGCCTTATACTTTAACATAACAATTACCTACGCCTGTACGCTACGTTAGAAGAACAGATAGAGCAGCTTAGCCTACTTGGCCGAATTGCGCGGTTAATAGCAGCGAAGGAGCGCATGTTCTAGGAAACGAGCGCCTTCTTTAGTAGTAGCAGGGAATTATAACTCAAATTCCTAGCGATAGTAGAGGCGTTGTAGACATGAGTAGGGGAGGTTAGTTTTTAGTATCTACTATACAAGATATCGTCAAACTATCGGCGGCAGACAGTCTAGAAGTCGATAATCACCTAGGGTTAACACGAAAGTAGTATAGCTGTTATAGTTTAAACGCGGCTTAAAGGACTTTAAAATAATACGTACAGGATATTCTCTCGCATGTAGAACGAATCTTACTACTATATACGCAGGATCTACTACAGAGTAACTACCCCCGTTAGGCTGTATCTTATAGGCGGACGTGCTATATAGTGCAGATGTTTCGTAGTACCTATACTAGCTATTAATGAAGAATCAATGCTAACTGAGGCTAGTTCTACTAGCGGTATTTTAATAGCATACTACTAGCAAGCTAAAAGTACCGCCAGCTAATAGGGAAGCGCAATTTTAGGGGTAGCCGAATTTAGATGACACTCGCGTGTCGCAAGATATTGTAAACATTGCGTCCCCTCTTTCTTCTGCATTAATAGACGCTACGTAGCTACATTAGATAGTAACTCGCAGTATGTGCATATTTACATGCTATAGATATTATCCTTTACTAACCTGCTACTAGACCTACATGACTAAGAAGGATATACTGCACTCTGTTCTCTGCCGATCCTTTAAGTCGCGTCCTTCTTTAATTATGCCTTCGAAGAAAGACAGACAATAGAGGTCACATTCTACGTCATCTGGCGGCAGTTCGAATTACAATCTAGCGAGTGATTTAGAAGACCTGCTAAGCAATAATAGCGATAGTGTAGATGACAGCAACAAGGAGATAGCTAACTAGGAGCATGAGGATTTTATAGTGCCTAAAGCCTATACAAAGGCGACTAATATAAGAAGCTACCTGCATATAGCGGCTATGCTAACATGCATATAGATAACGACATACTAGTCACGAAGAGACTAGACGCATAAGCGGTTATCCTTACTACTTAGGCAGAATCGGCTATACAAGAGGCTTCGGTTATTATCTCGCGACACGCGACGAGATAGTAGCAAACCTAAGAGTAACAGGGTAAAGACATAGCAGCTAAGCATCTGTCGAGGCTATTACAATAGCCGACCTACTAATCATGGGAGTAACAGCAGCAGTTAAAACTACCGTAACAGCGAGTCTCGTAGCCGCTAGGGCAATAGTAGTAGTTAAAGTCAGTCCGCGAGCTAGTCGAGCAGCCGTCGAGGCCATAATAGCAGCTAGACTACAAACTCTGACTAAGGATATAACTACTCTAGCAGCGAAGATATACGTAGTAGCCCTCCTGTGCATAAAGACAAGTTAATCGAGCCTTTACTTGTTAAAGTCCGAGAACTCTTGTAGATAGAAGCTTCATAAGGGCGGAAGGGCATTTCTGTGCTATACCCTATAGCTCCTACTTACTAGCCGAGTTGTAAGCATATTGCAATAGACTAGTAGCTCGTAGCGCGTAATATGCTAGGGATAAAAGGTCGAGTTAGCTTAAGGCTAGACGACGTAGATTTAGATACTATAAGTACCTGCGTAGGTCCTATGAGGAGGTACTAATATTAGGGGCGTAGATAAGGTAGAGGTTACGTTAGTGTTGTAATAACCGCACGAATAGGGTTAGAGAAGCTATACTCGCATAGTCCGGCAAGGTAGATAGTAAGCAGGGTTTAAAGGACTAGGCTACAGACATGTTAATAGAAAGCAGATTCGAATGCGAGAACGAAGAAGAGGTAAGGAGAGAAGGCGTAGATGTCGTCGAAAGCGCTAACATGTCATAGGACTAGAGGTTTCTAAGCCTGCTCGTAATCTTTTGTATGAAGAAGGCGTTCTTCTAGTTTAATTAGAAACTAGCATGGAATCCTTTAGAGTCACGCAAGGTAAACGCTTTCATGTTAAACAGCGTGTATGCTACTATTACATACCTACTAGCCTAGATTAGAAATAGCCCTTCGGAGTTTAAGACAAAGGCTAGTAAGACGAGATGGGTTCTAGTTAGCGGTGTCAATATCGATGATATCTTCGAGGGGAAGAAGAAGTATTAGGAAGAGCTCGATGCTAACAGACAGGAGGTCATTATGGCGACTATTATAGCATGTATATTAGGGGGGGAGGACAAAGGTAAGATAGTACTACTAGTGTAGGCAGCGCTAGCTATCAAGAAGGATCGCGGCATGACAGGCTTAGAGAGGGAATACAAGGACTTGCAGAGGCGAAAGGTACTACGCGAGAATAGTACGTAGGAGACATTATCGAGAGGGCCTATGCTAACTTCTGCTAGGTCGTACGCAATTGTTAGGTTAGCGTAGTGTTAGCCTAACACGAGGATCAAGCTAGGCCTTAATGTTATTAATAGTAGGCGTTTGCAAGCATGTAGCAGATGTTTAAGCAGACACTAATAGAGGGAGTAAGGGTCATAACAGCAAAAGGGCAAATGTTAGTAACTATAGTAGTAAGGCAAGCGATTATGATAGTAACGACTAGCTAATGTAGGGACTAGAGGAGCCATTGTCGCGGGACATACTACATAATAGTATCGTGATAACGAGGTTAGTTTCTCGTCTAACATCACGGCCATGATTACTAACATGTACTTGTCTAGTACGAAAGCTACTATAGTTAATGAGCCCCGACCTAGACATACGCAAGATGAAAGGTTAGTAGCCTTAGCGCGTCGTGAGGGCTAGCTATTGCTAACGAGGCAGAAGTAGTAAGAGGCCTAAGCTACAGAGTAGGCAGTTAATCGTGACTAGTGTAGACAAGCGGTCTAGGCAAGAGGACTCATGTATCGACTAAACTATGCTAATAACAGATAAACACTAGCGCGGCTCTAGCGAGAGGCGAAACGTAAAGACTTACTAGAGTAGGCACATAGTAAGTATAATTATTGACTCTACGTAGTAGTGTAGTTAATAATAATAGCTATAGGACACAAAGCTTAACCGCGAAGGACAAAGACTAAGGCGATAGTAGGAGCTAAGCTTTGCTAGAGGCAGAGGCAAAAAATGCTAGGTAAGTATGCTAGTAGTATACTAGCGTTATGCTACTAACATACCGCTAGCACTTCGATATTAATAGGAGGTACTAGCGGTAGTTTAGTAGCTACGTAGTATACATTAGCTAACAATTATAATATAGTATAGCATGCGCTCTGCTCGATTAGTGTGATCTTATGAGTAACTAGTCGAACGTTATAGAGAAGGTAGAGGATACGCTTAGCGACTCTAAGTTAAGGGATAGTTAGTTATAGTAGCATACTACATTCATGGACTCGACCTTGTTAGAGCAGATTAAGGGCTATAGCGACAAGGTCTTTAATGATACGACCTTTAAGAAGCTACAGGAGAGGCGAAATAGTAGCGCTTTAGGAGAGTCGGTAGTAGTAAAGGTAAGCTAGTAGAACGGAATAGAGGATGAGGGCAAGTAGAAGAGTCATGTGTAAGGGCTAATATAGGATATGTAGATAGTATGTAGTAGCTATGCATTTGTTACTAGCTATACTAATTAAGGTCTTCGCGCGTAAGGCGTAAGTTAGATATAGCAGCTTGCTTGAATTCAAGAGGTGTCATAAGAGCTGCTTAAGCTGTATATGTGTTTAGTGTTAGTAAATCTGCTTAATTCGCGTTATACGTCAGATCTAGTGTTAATAGTAAAAGAGCATAGTACGATAATTACAGGATGTGTAGTATTAACTAAAATCATGACTTTAACGTCTATTACATGTAAATTGTTTTGATTTAAGTAGCTTAGCTCGCGTGCCTGAGCTACTTGCCGCTAGTATACTGCTAGTAGTAAGTTACTTACTAGTAGTACTCTTACACTCTAAGCTACTCGCATTTGCGACACAAGTAGCTTAGGAGAGGCCGAGTTTCTTAGGGGTACATACAAGCAGGCTAAGTCAGACGAGTAGGTAAGTAAGCTAAGTAACATAAGTTACTTAGTCTACTCAGGGCCTTGATTTTCGTGACAATGTATCTAGCAAGGTTCGATTTTGCTGTTAAGTACAATAAGGGGACTAATAACCTAGCCGATAGGCCTTCTTGTTATGCAGACTACGTACTAACTATGTAGGCAGCAAACACGCTCCTCCTAACCCTGAAAAATAAACTGTCGTTCTAGGGGTAGGAGGAAGAACAAGCTAATAACCTAATTGTTAATCGCATCTAGGTTACATGCATGTAGCAGGCAGAGAGCATAGAGCTTCTGCTCTAACCTAGAGAGTACTAACCCCTGACAACCCTGCTAGCCTTTATTTGCAAGGTAGTAACCTAGGAAGAGTCCCTAGCAAAGGACGTTTTAGAGAACGTAGAGACCCTGCTTCGTAGGCTGTAATTAGCTTTAGAGTAACCTAAAAGCACTAGCGAGGACTAGGAGTACAAGCATAGCGTCTAGTATAAGGGCGATCGCATTTAGGTCCTAAATAATAAAGCATTAAAGGCATAACTACTACGCTTGCACTATAACGACCTATTAGCTAGGTACTTTAGGAGAGACTATACTCTTGCCTTGTTGTTGCAGAAGTACTAGTAGCTAGATATTACAAAGGAGATTAACGAATACGTCCGAACCTACTATACATGCTAGATAATAAAGAGCAAGCGCTATTACAGATATAGTAAGGCGCATACTTTGCCCCTACCTAATAGGCTATAGTAAGAGATTACTATAGACTTTATTATAGACCTACCTCTAAGCAAGCTCTTTAGCTGCATGTATGACGCCATCCTAGTAATTGTCGACAGGTTCTCTAAGACAGTAATCTTCGTCCTAACTAACAAGATGTGTTCTAGTATAGAGCTAGCAAAAATTATAGTATGCAAAGTTATATGCTATTTTAGCATGCTAGAAGGAGTACTCTTAGATTATGGCAGTGTCTTTACTAGCTAATACTAGAGTAACTTTATATGTAAAGCATAACTAAAGCATAAGCTTAGTATAGCCTTTTATCTGCAAACTAATAGCTAGACTAAGCAAGCAAACTAGACCCTAGAATAGTACCTCTGTTATTACTGTAATAAGGAACAAAATAACTAGGCTAAGTTATTACTATAAGCCGAATATGCAAGTAACGCATACGATAATGCTACTACTAGCATGTCGCCTTTCTAGGTAGTATTAGGATTCTAGCCTTCCCTGACATTAGCGCCTTAGGACAAGTCTACTAAAGGGAGGGTACTAGCTGCCTAATATGCTAGACGTATAGGTGCTAGCCGCAGGCTTAGCATCACGTGACCTTGCGGATATTTGAGATGCTAGACGTATAGGTGCTAGCTACAGGCTTGGCGTCACGTAACCTTGTAGATATTTCTTGGGTTGTAGTATGTATGCATATGTAGCTAACTATAATCAGCCCTGTTATAGGACTAATTACTAAGCCTTTTAGCCATGTAGGGTAGTAGTAAAAGGTTAGCACACCTTCCCTATTACTACTATAGAGTACGCGCATTACTTATAGAACATAACTAAAAGGCTTAAAGAGAATTAGCAGCAGATAGTAAACTAGCAGGCAGAGTACTATAATGCGTAGCATAAGCGCCAAGCTTATTTAGTAGGAGATGTAGTGCTATTCTCGACTAAGAACTTGTGACTACTAGTGCTAAAGAAAAGATAGCAGCCTGATTTGTTAGACTATTTTGTGTGCTTAATGTCATTAGTAATCAGGCTTATTGCCTAGCATTACGCTCCTAGTACTAGATTCACAATGTTTTCTATGTCTCGCTACTTAAGCCTTAGAATAGCCGAGCAGGCAAAGAGCCTGCCTATCCTATGCCTCTTACTAAAGAAGATAGTGAGTACAAGGTTAAGGCTATTAGGGGTATAAGGGTACATAGTAGTATATGCTAATACCTAGTATAGTAGAAGGATTAGCTAGAGGATTATAATATCTAGGTTAACGAAGCTAACTATAAGGGTACGAAGGACCTAATTAAAGCATACCTAGCGTAAGAGAGAGGCAAGAAGAGATTAGGCAGAGGAAAAAGGGAAAGGTAAGCCTAGGGGAAAATTGCATTATAGGCTACCTATATTTTAGCCCTAGGCAGGGCGTAAAAGCTAAGCATGCTTGTAGCTAGAGCTGCCTACCCCCTAAGGATGCCTGAATTAGGGCTACTTATTATCCTTAACTACTATGTCTGCATTATCCTCTACTACTATGTTCGTATTATCCTCTGCCTCTATGTACCTATCATTGTTAAAACAACAACCTAGGAGGTCTATAAGGCCCTTACACTCCTATTAAGGGATTAGCAGGTAACGACCTAACGAGAAGCATCCGCGGGATATGCTTACCTCTATCTCGCTATTAAGGCAGGCTTAGAGCCTACTCATGGCAGCATTAGCGCGAGTAAGATCCGCGTAGGGCACGCAGGCATCAAGGAATTATTAGCAGGTTAGCATGCGACAAGCAAACGACAAACTAGGAGACTTATAGCGTAGCCGAGCTTAAAGAGGCCTACTAAGGCCTACGTGTTCTACTTAGTAGCGGCGACAGCCTAGCTACTACTACCCGCTAGTATAGCGCTAGTAGCACACTTAGCTTTAGCCGTAATAACAGGGAAGTACTTAGGGACAGAGTCGTAATTACGTTGTAGCCTCTAAAGACAGTTAGTACCTAGAACTCATAACTAAGGTATACGACAAGCAGGCGAGGAACATACCTTAAGTAGTAGGCGCTAATTTGCGGTAGCATCTAGGTATGCCTACTAGGCTGTAGCGTAGTCCGCGTTAGTAGTATTAGGGTCGTGCCTAACGCGCTCGGCCTTAGCGTAAGCGCGGAGCATGACATTATACTTAGCTACTATGGCCTAGTTTATAGGCATGCACATATAGTTACTCTTGCTATAGCTGCAAGCATAGTTAGTAGGTACGCCTAGCTAGAGAAGTACATGTCTAGGGCAGACAAAGTTGCATACTACTTATAGCGCTTCTACTGTCCTAACTTAAAGCATGCTATGTACGGCCTATACTCTAAATCAAGTTAACGATATGCTACGTATGTTTAAAGCAAGCGACGCTTACTATTAAGGCTAATGTACTACGCGTAGCGCTTGTAGTTATTAACAAGTAGCTCTTCACTATAGCTATAGCATTAGGAGGGCGTAAACTAAGTAGGCTAAGCGCCTGTAGACCTTGTAGGAGTAGCTAGCGTAGCGCTAGCAGCGATCTTAGAGCCTTTAGGAGGCATGTTAGGAAGTAGATGTAATAGAGAAAGTCAGGATTACTACATGCAAATAGTAGACTTTATACCTATACGCTGTTTACGCTATAGAAGCTTCCTACAGCTATAAATACCCTGTTACTACAAGCAACTAGCGCTAGAGCTAATTAGAACTAACGAGTGTGTTTGTAGCATGCTTTACATAGTAACAAAGAGTCATGGCGCCTAAGTCATAGCTCTAGCATGATTTACAGGCTACCTTAGTAACAAAAGAAGTTCATAGAGAGGGCTAACTACTTACAGGATAGACTATAAAGAACCTGATCTTGCTTAGTATAAGAAGGGAGTAGTCCGAGTGTTAAGACGACTCTTATAGGAGAAGGGGGTAAATGATACTAGATGGCTAAGCTATAGGCTTATTACTCATTTGGCTAGGCTAGCAAGCTAAGCCGCATGTAACATACGTAGGTATACCTTATATACTTCGCTTAATAATTAAAGAAGAGTAGTAATTAGTTTAGACCTTATCCTATAATTAGGGAATAGAGGCTCTATATACTACTATATACCTATGTATTAATTACTAGTTGCATATGATATTACTACCTAAGTGTAGGGATGTAATAATCCTACATACTACCCTCTCTATAGTACCCCTATAGGGACCCTTGAAACCTATAGTACCCCTGCGGAGTTAGGCGCAGACATGCTTTCCTAATTAAGGGGCGTTAGGAGACATAAGTACCTCTAGCGCTACCTTTGTAATAAGTAGAAAGTAGTACTATCTTGTACCTATTAAAAGGTCAGATTACTCTATTATACTACGAGATATTTTTATTATCATATAGCTTTATATCTATATTAAATAGCTATACTTTACACATTAACTATATAGGTTAATAGCTAGCTTGCCTTTATTAGTCTCTATAATGTAGCTAGCTATATTATACTTATATAAGAGAGTAACTTTCTCTTTAATGCTAGTATTATACTTATACTACTAGCTCTCTTTAGACTTATACTACTAATTAGTAGTTTTCTTAGTCTCTAGATAGTATAAACTATTACTACAAGTTAGTAACTACTTCTATAGGTATACTATAAGTGTAAAAACAACTTATACTAGTGCTATTAGTAGTAGCTTAGGTTTAGGTAAGGTAGTAGTAGATTCTTTAGCTATTTTAGTACCTTTTTAGAAGTAATACTATAGTAATCTAAGGGTATAACATAGTAGATTAGTAGTAGCAAGAAGGAATCACTTATACTTAAGCTAGTAATAGCATTATAATCATAATAGTAAGCACTAGTAAGGTAATATGTAGTAATAACTAGCTTACCTTTAGTAAACACGTGATTTAAAAAAACACCTGCATGTAGAATTAGCACATTTAGACTACTATAGTAACCTAAGAAGCATAATGTAGTAAGAAGCACAATGTAGTAAGTCTAAAGTAGCATGAAAAAAAGCTTGAGGGGATATACTATATTTGTTAATAGTAAGCTTAGCTTAATTGTACACTCTTATCCTATAGCCTCTATGTATTAGCTACAAGATACCTAGTAATTTAGGCATCTGTTCTGCTTGTAGGAGAAGAGAGATAGAGGATTCGCTAGAGCTACTAAGGACAAGGAGACTAGGTTTGCGGAAGTAGTGTCAGATAGAAGAGGTTAGGATAGATAGGTTACAGATAGTAACAAGTTAGCTATAGTGTATACATTACAGTTAAGTGTAGGGTTAACGTTTGTAATATTACGCTACTTCTGCCTATTAGGGGTAGAACTATAGTATTATGTTAACAGGAAAGACAGAAAGTAAGACGCAAGGATATTAGACACTTGATTTACCCTAAGTTACTATCTTGTTATTACCTAGTAGAGTATTAGTATCCTCTCTTACATACTATCTTTTAGCTATCTTAATGTTACTATTATTAAAGTACTAGTATACATGTTATAGTATTACTTATGTCTAGCTAGCGTTATGACCTAGGTAATGTCTCTACTACATAAGTCTAGCTAAGCTTTTAGCCTGACTAGAACAAACAGGCAGAGTGGCTTAAAGAGTAGGCATATAGGCTAGAGATGTTAATAGACAGAGTAGAAAGTACTAGAGAGGCTGACATAAAGCAACAAACATATTATAATAATGCCTGTGTGCTTGCTCTTACTACCTACTCCTTATACTACCCTAGTAAAGCTGATTCATCTAGTTCCCACGCATCTTCAGACTCCTGGACGGGAACTACATCGCCTCGACTAGGATCATCGCCCTCCGACCCGCAGAACCGCTCTTGGCCCCCCTCCGCATCCTTAGCCGCCATCGCGAGTCCTAGTGAAGCAACGTGGGACCTCCGCCCACTTCCTTCGCTCTCTCCCTACTCGTGAGCGCCTAGTGTTTGCGCGTACAAGGCAGGCTTGTAGTAATGTCACAACGGATTGCAGGGCTCGGGTACGCAGCTACTCGAGACCGCGCTCTGCTCTCGCTCCTGTCTTCTGCAGATGACTCATGTACCTCTTCTAGCCTCGCTCGCTGCGATGTCTAAGTCTCTGCTAGGATAGCACATGTCTGTTACTATGCGTACCCTCCGTAGCAGCAGTTGTGCCATGACAATGTGCAGACCGAGAGGTAGCTCTGCAAATTGTGGTTCGAAGCCTCGACAATATTGATTCCAACTTTCTTCGGCGCGATCTCGCTGTCGACGTAGTAAGTCCCGCCATGGATGGGGGGATCGATGGATCGGTCGTTCGTTGAGGCAGCAGGTCTCGATACTAGAGTAGCGCGGTGTAGTGTCCGCAGGAATGGCCGAGAGAGAATGGCCGGGCTAGAAGGGCCTCAGCATTCATGCTTCTACGTGGGAGTACTACTAGCTCAGAGCCGGCTCCTGCGAGTCAAAAGTGCGCGGCATCGTATGTACGTGCGTCTGTCCTTCTAAGCATCTGCTGCTATGTCACGTCGGGTGCGGTAAGCGCTTAATGTGTTCTTCGCCTCTAGCAGTGCAGACGAGTCGAACTCCGCCAACGAGGATGTGGAAGAACGAAGGACACCGCGCGACTTATCATGTCGAGTCGAGTGGCTAGTGAAGGGACAGGAGAAGAAATGCTTCACGCTCTGTCCTCGCCTAGCACATGCGTGACCAAGCCTTAGTAGACTGGCCATGTGCGGCACTTGTCCTCTAGAATTACAACTACCTTCTCAATTTAGGTATGGAACCGCCTCTAAGAGTTCAAACTGCACGAATTCCTCGTGCTCAGAAGTTGGAATATGCATACAGTCATGGGAACCCAAGACAAACCATGCTCTGACTAGTCCTCTCCTTCGCCCCCGCCCGACCCTACCTACCTCCACGCCCTCACACACTGATTCACGCATCTCTGCAGCTAAACAGGCAACAGTCTGCATACTGACACCAGCATGTACGAGACTACCACGCCTACCTCTCGCGCTACACGCACACGAGCGAGAAATCAAAGCGTGCGGATCCATCTTTCCCTCGCGCAGCCGCGATTGAAACGACGGACGCAGTCGGAGGAAGGATCGCAGGAACTGGTAGGGCTGATGGCCGGAGCCGAGGGTGAGGCAGAGCTATGTAAAAAGGGCAGGCTGAATGGGATCTGTCGCGGATGTGGCCGTCCCGGAAGAACGATGGATAGAGGGAAGAGGAGGCGTGTCAGTAGACTACACGATGTGGCATAGACGTTGTGGTATTCAAGTCATGATCCATATCTCCCGAGTCACCGACTCACCGGCCTCGAATCTACTCCTGTCTCACCGCCGCTCAAGATTCATTGTCCATTGGCCGGCCCCTCGCGCGCTCCAGCACCGGCGCCTATTGCCCCGCCACATTGCGCTGGTAATAATGCTTTAGCCACGACGATCCTGTCTCGGATGGAAAGCACGTGTAGCATTGCCTACCCCATCGCGAGACGCAGCAGGGCAGAGAGGCCAGCGCGTTCGTTGAGCGAGTGCGGAAACAACGGCCAGGAACATCGAGTTTCTCTCGCCGTTGCTGTTGCTGCTACTCCCACGCGTAGAAGGTATCGCGCACCCATGCCATCGTTTCTTGGGAGTTATGAGGAAGTAGGAGGGGATGTCAAAGAAGCAGAGGGCGAGGAAGAGCGTTGGTGTCCAGGAGCTCAGGCTGCCGAGGCTCGCTCACTGGTGCTTCGGTCGATCTTGCAGTCGCGACAGGAGAGCGCTCGGTCCGAAGTTGCTTGGCGGCACGACGATGAAAGTGGTTGTTCGTGACATGGCTTGCTTGACTTCTCTATCTGACGCAGTCAAAGACTCCTGGCGCTTCTGGAGACTGCTCGACCTTTGACGAAGACTTCAGCTATCTCGCCGCACATCACCTCCGGGGGTCTGTGCTTACAAGCTCGACGGTTACGTGATCATCGCTACTGTTGCTCGCTGAGGTCATCAGAGTCCGGCAAAGACTGGCATCGAGTTGGATCAGCAGGAGTAGTCTATGGGCGTCCACAGCGCGTACTGGACTCTGACGGAAGCAGATGTGATTCAATCCCCAGCATATCGTTGCCCTGCGTCGTATCATTTTCCGAGCAAGAGAAGTGATTGTGATTGCTTGTGCTGGACGCTCATTTCGAAACGCGGAGCCGCATGACTCGTGCAAGATTCTCAACTTTTGCGCTTTTGACCCATCTTCTTTAGATGCATTCCCATTTTCGTGTGAAATTTCGCGCAAGTCGAAGAAGATTGTCGCAATAGCTCAAGCAGATGTCTAGTCGAGTTTCAGAGCGATCAGAGCATGCGCGCAGTAGTGTCGTCTGCAATTCATGTGGAGGGGAGCTGGGAGTTCTTGCGGGAGAGATCATGGGACTCCTATTGGCTGGGAGCGCCCGAAATTTGCTGCTCGCTGTCACCCGGGGACGCTGGACTCGTTGAGGTACATGTCGGTAGGTAGCTTGACGTGATTGGAAGTTCGTAGTCCTCATGTGACGCTGCTGAGATGGCCCGTCAAACTGGACCCGTTGAAACAGATGCTTCTTCGTGAGCGGAAAAAGCTTCTGATTACCCTGAGGATTTAGTAAAAACCGTCTAATGTACACCGGTGCTTTTCTTATTACCAACTGGCCCCCGCAAAGCCAGATCCAGCTTCGCCATGAATCGACGCTCGAGTCCAATCACGTGCATCCCGTACTCGGAGAAGCAGGCGAATCCTACAAGACCATATCATTCTCGTCCATCTCATCTTCCGACACCCAATTGTCCCCCTCACTCTCCTCCTCCCTCAGCTCAGCCTCCTCCTCACTCAGCTCAGCCTTCTCATCATCATCGGAATGACTCGCGCGTGCAGCGGCGGCAGCTTTGATAGCCTCCTCCATCGCCGCCAATTCCGCCACAGCGGCCCTCCTCCGCTCCTCCTCTTCCGCACGACGACGACGCCACTCTGCCTCAGCAGCGGCGGCGGCGGCAGCCGCAAGCGTCGCACTGTTCTGCGCCTGCTCCGCCTTTGCGACCGCCTTCCTCAGTGTCGACTCCACCTTGGTAGTCGCCGATCGGACGAACTTGGTCGCGACATCGCAATCGACCGCCTTCAGCTTGCCCAAAGTCGTCGTGAAGGTGCTCACGGCGGTGTCCCACTCGGCTGGGCGCATGGTTCTGCGCGCGGTTGTGGACGTCGCGGGTGTCTGTGAAGCTGATGGCAGCGGAGGAGCGACGTCGATGGATGGAGACACATCACCACGCGATCTGGCTGGGGCGGTATCCATCCAAGAGCTGGGTACATCAACCGGCGCCGGCAAGGGTGAGCCCGTCGGCATGAATCGTGAAGAGAAGCCTGTGGTCAGCACCGGGTTTGGTGGGCATGAAGCAATGCCTCGTCCATCCTCCATCGACTGTCCCTTCTGGAGCTGAAGCTGCGTCGACGAGACCCCGGCGGTCGTGCCAGCGCAGTGGGCTCCAGCATTGCGTGAACGTGGGCGTGGAGTCTGCGTCGTCACTTGCTGCGACTGTGAGCCTGCCATTCCGTCGTACAGGCTTGGATTCTGCTTCGCCAGCCACGCCTGGACCGTCTGCATCGGGCCCTCGCTCCAGCTCTGCTGTGCCAGCAAGCGTGAGACTGTCTCGCAACACTCCGGCACCCCGAAGTCTTGCGCCTGCTCGCTGCGAGTGCCACCGCGCAAATGCGGCGGAAGAATCACAGTCTTGGCCTCGGACGATGGGCCGAGAGAGGTCGACACGCCTCCTGCTGAACCAGAGGCACTCCCTGGGCCAGGAACTTGGCAAGCCAGAAAGGCTCCCTTCGTTGCTGGACACAAATGCGCGTCACTTGGCAGTGGGAAAGCGGGAGACGCGTCAAGAGCGAGAGCTGGCGGTGGGAGAGCGGGAGATGCATCAATGGCGAGAGCTGGCGGCGCGTGGGCAGAACCAACACTGGGACGGATGGTACTGGCGCTCGACTGCTGGTCGACACCTCCACCCTGCTGAAGTCTCAAAGCCATGCTGGCCTCGACACATTGCACGATTTTCTTCGGAACGACGCCCCTGCCGTTGCGCTTCATCCAGTCCAACAGCTTCCGCTTGCGATCGAACTCCCACGACCGCGCGCTGTCATATGCGTCCTCCGGCACGTCGGCATAGGACCAGCCAAGCAAGTCAAACAGGTCGTTCAGGTGGGCCGGCGTGAGCTCCGAGGTCAGGGAGTGGGTGCCGATGTACTGGTCGATGTTGCGAATGTCGGCGGTGTAAGAGTAGCGTGGTAGTGACATGTTGGACGTGGTAGATGGTCGAGTTGGTGGATAGAAGAGGTGGACAAAGAGTCGAACGGGAGAACCGCTGGAAGAGGCAGTCGACAGAGGCTGGTTGTCAGGATGTGATCAATGAGTAGCCCAAGAGAAGGAGTTCACAACGAGGACAGACGGAACCAGGATACCAATGGTCGTGCGAGTGCGAGTGCTAATGTAGTGAGGACCGGACGTAACATTCGCACACATTGGTTTTCACATCGAAGCATTGGCCAGTCTACTGCTTTGCTGGCCCTTTAGCAACCGGATACATCCTATGATCATCATCACACGATCCGACGGCCTGGAGACGGTCGCTTATGCGAACGCTCATGCGAACTGCGGAAATGCGAACGACGTCAAGTGGGACGTATCAGGCTTCCCGATTCCCAGCTGCGGTTGCTGTCACAACATCGCGTGATTGGCGCGGATGTATGGCAGATGTTGCCGTATGGGTTGAAAGCTTCGACATTGTCGTTTGGCATCATCATCACCACACAACCGTCCAACCTGGAATTCTGCCGCGTATGCGAACGCCACGCAAACGCCGGCAAGTGGACGCGTCTATCAGGCCTGCTGGTTCACCTCCCGTATCTTGTCTGATGGAGACGAGCTCAAAGCAGGATTGGCCAGACGGGATCGGAGCTTGGACATGGTTTGGCCGAATTGGCGAGGGGTGGATTCCGCTTAGACGCCTCTACCCGCGCCCACCGCGGATAGTCGCGAGATCTCACGCGGATTGCCCCTGTTCGGACCTCGATGCCACTCGCAAGCAGCGAAATGGAAATTCGGTGGCTTTGATCAGCGATTTCCCTTGACGGTCATTCCGTGAATTGCCGAAGCGTGGGCCACGCAGACAACAAGAGGTGTTTTGGCTTCTCCCGGATCATGAATCGCGATTGCAGCTCCTCATCTCCGTCTCGGCCTCGCGTCTCAACCTGAGCCCATGGGCATTGGGTTGGCCGCCCTCTCACACTTGGTAACAGCAATTGCGAGTTTGAATTGCGCTGATGATTCATCCGCAGACGTCTGGTGGCCGCTCTGTTTAGCCACCGGTAAGCGTTTGTCCACCTGTCTCACTATGAAGATGGGTCTGCCGTTCCTGCACCAGCATCTGTCTCTCGCATGTCAGGTCGCCGTCAATGTGATGGCCTGGCAAAAGAGCGTGGCACTCTTACTCTGAGGTAGGCTTGGTGTCTGCGGTTAGTCCTGTTCTACCTCACTTTTTCTCTTAATTCTCGCCCCTGCAATCCACGAATCTCGCTCAAAGACTGATCGGTGGGCTGCCTCATTTCGCATCTTTCTACAAGCAACGGACTTCGACATCTCCGAGCAGTGATACTTGAAGTGCCTGTTCTTCGGCAAAATCAGTCCGCTCACCGCGGTTACGCACCCTCGACCACTGTACTACTGCACAGCTTCTTTCTCGAAGCTCCACGACAAACTTTTCATCATGACTTCCTCCGCGTACCGATACCGATTTCCGACCACCAGGACTGAGTATCGATCTCCGTATCCGCCTGTGACCGCCGAGTGCAAGAACTCGCCTTCCATTGTGCAGCCTGGTGGAGGCAACGGTGGCAATACCAGCAGCTTGCCTGCTGCCAACGATGGTGCTGAATTTGGCAGCTGGGCTTCCGCTGACCCTCTCGACATATATGACATGTCCTTCTGGGACGTCTCGGTGTACGGTGACGATGGAGGTGAGGCGACCTCATTCTCGAACCAGCAGCCTGCTATTGCCAACAGTCAGACTTTGAAAGTCAATTCTTTCGGCGTGGATGGCGCGGCTCGAAGCTCTGACACGCCGGGTGTCGTACCCGAGACTGCGTTTCAGCCGGCGCGGTGCTCGTCGTGCACCCGCACTCTGGCTGCCAACCCTGCTGGAGGACAGCAGGACGTGGCTGCATCCCAGCCTGGCGGCAGCTGTGACGCGTTATTCGATGACATTTGCCGGGATTTGGGACTTGACGGGCAGCATTTGGCCCATCCGTTCAGTAAGGACGACGACGCGGCCTTTGATCAGACTTGTTGGGATCTAGGACTTGTTGACGCAGCGCCCTTTCAACACTCGGCGTCGTTTAACAATGCCGGAATCAGCACGGCTGGTGCAGGTCCGGCTGGGTACTCCAACAAGGCGTCCGTCCTTCAGCCATGGCACTCGAACGTCAACCTGAACCTCCATCAACTCAACTCTTCCACCTCAACAGCCACGACAGGTGATTGCTGGACCATGCCCCGCATGTCCGCCATCCGCGCCAAAGACTCTCCATTCTCATTCAAAGGCAACCAGCAACCGCTCCCTGCTCGCAACAACAACAACAACAACGCTGCGACTGCATCAGCCTACCACCACAGCTCTACCACCCTGTCCTCTGGCGTCCTGAACCGCACTCACCCCTACCAGGCGCACCTCCATCTGCAGCACGTATGCACAGCGTCAGCTGCAGCATCCCCCACCACAGACGCCCATCCCTCCTCCACCATCCAAGCCCAGCACCAGCACCAGCAACCCCCGCACAACAACCCACAAGGCTACTTCCTCGATCCCCGCACAGGCAAGCACGTCCCGCGCCTCGGCTCGTCGCCATCGACCGCCAGCAGCTCCGGCTCCAGATCCGAGGTCCCGTCCACGTCTTCCTCGCTGCTCGAGTGCTCGTCGCCGCGCACGTTCTTGGCGGGCATGGATGGGCCGTGGGAGGGTTTGTTGGGGACGCCGTGTCCGGTCAGGGGATGGGAGGGCTTTCGGGGCGGGAAGGGGCAGGTCGGCGTGACGGAGTGGGAGTCGGGGTGGGAGGATGACTTTGGGAGGGTGGAGAGGATGTTGGATTTTGGGGTGTGTTGAGGCGGTGGAGGGGGGGAGAGAGTTGATTCTGCTGAGGGTCTTGGCTTTGCGTCGTGTCGTGGGTGTGTGGTGGTGATAGTAGTGAGGTGATGGGTTTCTATGTGTGTGTGAGAGGAGCTGATTGTACCCATATAGAAGTTTTCCCTCTTCCACCGTCAAATCCATCTTGTTGTCGTCGCGTCTCGTTGTTACTCGGGTTCCTGCTGACGAGACTTGAGTCTGCGGAGGTGGTCGGGGGTTCTAGCGTGGCTTTACGTTGTGCGTCGTGCGTGCGTCGTGCGGTAGTAGTCATAGTTGTAGTAAGGTCCCAGATCCTATGCGGGCGTGTGTGCGAGATTACCCTCGCGAGGAATTCACGGGCTTGTTGTTAGAGGAGTAGGAGTAGGAGAGAGAGGGTTACGCTCGGTTATAAAAGAGATGTTATCGGGGTGGAGAAGAGACAGAAGAGAGGTTCGATGTTATTAGATGACAAGCAAGAGAGAGAGAGAGAGAGAGAGAGAGAGAGGGTAAGGCTTGGTTATAGATAAGATGTTATTAGAGCGGAGAAGAGACAGGAGGGAGGTTACATGTTGTTAGAGGACGAGTGAGAGAGAGGGGGTTAGGCCCGGTTACTAGTAACATGTTATCAGAGAGGAGAAGAGAAGAAAGAGAGGTTCAATGTTGTCAGAGGAGAAGTAGGGGTAGGAGAGAGAGAGGGGGAGAATATCGTAGATATAAATGCTACGTCTGGTTGTATCTAATTGCGTCTTCAGAGGGTTTTTCCGACATCTAGGCGGCAAGGTAGAGGCGGGAAGATAGAAGAGGAGAGCAAGAGATGGTTCTAGCTTAGGGATTCTCAGCGAGTCTGCGTAATAGAGAGAGAGAGAGAGAGGAGGAGTAAGTAAGAGAGAGAGAGAAGCAACGACACAACACCATGACCGTCATTGATGCCCCTCCGGGTCGTCAATCCCTCCCCCCTCCTTCTCACTCTCACTCCCCCAGCCCACCCATCTCCACCAAACCCCCGACCACCTCCATCACCTTCTCCGCCCTCGTGACATCCCGGCTGCGCCGCAACCACGCGCGCCCCGTCGCGTCGCCCTCCAACAACAACTCCTCCACCAGCGTGCGCGCCCACGTCGCAAACAGCCGTCGCTGCAGCTGGGAGGCACCCCGCCGCGCCTCCTGCTTGCTTCCCGCGACCGCGTCCGTTTTCTCCAGCAGGAGGGGACGTTGCAACTCGCCGACTCGGCGCTGCAGATGCTCGAGCTGCGCCCGCTGCGTCTGCACGATTTCCTCTTGGCGCTGGGTCTCTGCCTGGAGGTCGGAGACTTGCACCTCCCAGGTCTGCGCTGCGTGCCGGCGCTCTCGAAGTTCGGCGTGGGCTTTTTCGAGCTCGTCCGCGGCCCATTGAGCGGACGCTTCGGCTTCCGCGCCGTCTCGGGCGTACTGGGCTCTTTGGGCCTGGAGATCGCGACGGAGCTTTTGCGCTTCGTCTTGGAGGTGGCGGATCGAGTCGTCTTGGGTTGAGGATGGAGTTGTATGAGTGGTTCTCTGGCGCCGCTGTTCCTGCTCGTATTGCGTCTTGATGGCTTGGAGCTCCTGGTCTTTGGTGTCGAGCTCGTGGTGGAAGTGCGAGACTTGGCTTCGGAGCTGGCTGAGCGTGTGTTCTTGGCTCTCGTGATGCTGCATGACGGCCTTGTGCTTTGCTGTCATCGTTTGCTGCTCCTGCGCATGCTGGGCCTCTCTGGCTTGCAGCTCGCGGTCTTTGGCCTGGACGTCAGCCTGCAGTTGATTGAGAGCATGGAGTTGGCCATCTGAGCTGATGACATACTGACGATGAAGCTCCTCCACAGCTTGCTGGTGCTTCTGCAACTCTTGCACCCGCTGTGCCTCGGTCGCTTCAAGCTGCTGGTGGCCTCTCCCGACTTCAGCACGAAGCTGGGTGAGGATGTTAGATCCGGCGTCCAGCCTCGACTGCATTTCCTGCAAGCGGTCTGTCCGATCGTGGAGGTCGTGGTCCTTCTTTCCCACCTCTGCTTGGAGCCGTACAACTTCCTGCTGCAATTCGTCCACAGTCTTCAGCCTCGTCAAGACATTTTGATGCTCCGCCTGCATGTCCTTCAACTCGGCTTCACTAACCCGCAACTGGCCGCCCTTGCTCTCCACCTCTCTCTGTAAACGTTCAATCTCGTCCCGCAATTGCCCGACAGCCTGTACGTGTTGGCTGTGAGCGTCCCGAAGCACCTCCTCCCTCCTAGCAGCCGTGATTTCCTGTTCACGCTGGCACCAGGCCTGCTGAAAGGAGGATCTCAGATGCTCTTCGCGTTCGCGAAAAATGGCCAGCAGATCTCGCGTCCCCTGCTCCTGCTCTTGTGCTGCGGGATGCGGGGAGGGCGCTCGTTGCTGGGACAGCTGCTCTTCCCGGCTCTCCTCCTGAGCAACCTCCGCCCAGGGATCGGCCGGGTAGTCCAGCATGCCAACGTCGCCAGCCTCGTGCTTGAGTCCTGGCGATGTCAGCATAGGACTGCCTCTGTCACGGCCGTTTGTCGGACTGTGGAGTACCTGACGGGGCTCCGGCGATGTCAACATAGGACTATACGGGCGTTGGTCGTCTGCTGCATCCTCGAGCAGTGAGCTGGGCGCGGGTGTGAGAGGGCGTGCAGATGTTGAAGGTCTGAGAGCCTGGGGCTTCGATCCTGGCGATGTCGACACAGGGCTGCGTAATGACCTTCGTTCCGGCATGATGGGCCGTGCAGACGTCTGCGACCTCAGAGCACGTCTGTCGAGCTGCGGCAGTCGCGACGCGGCGGGCTTGTCCCGTGTGGGCCCACCAATCGATGGCGTGTGTACTGGTCCGGCTGGTGATAGCGTGTCCCGTCCGTGAATGGGTGTTGGAGGACCTGCATTGCGTTGGCAGGCTGTTGGAAGTCGAGATGGCGTTGGAGGTGGCGAGGGCTTGGCGACAGGGGACGGTATGACAGGCGATGGGGGAGATGTGTCATCCAGTCTGTTGGGAGGTTCAACGCCGATCGTTGCACCGCCAGTCTCCGACGCTGGGACCAGAGCACCAGCGCGATCACGAGTCGCCGGCTGCGATGCACCCGCGTCCCATTGCCCGCAAAGCTCGCCAGCCTCCTTGCAAGTCAACCTCTCCTCCTTCTTGTGAAGACGACTGATGGCAAGGAATTGATTTCTCTTGTCCTTGCAGTACTTGGTCCTCGCATTCGCATTTGCCAACAAGGTGAGAAACGGCCTGCTTCCAAGGGTTCCGTTCCTCTCCGCCTCCAAGAAATCTTCCACCCCAGCGTCCCACTGCCCATACGTGACACTGTCGATGACCTGGTCACGCACAAAGGCCACATCTGGACGCTTGACCTTGGAGCACACGTGGTTCCAGAAGCGGGCCCATGGCTGCTCGCCACCGGGGGTGAAGAGGGCGCTGCGGGAGTGTTCTTGGAAGATCAGCTCGAGTTGGCGACGGGTCGGGGGCGCATTGGCAGCCAGAGAGTAGGTGGAGAAGATGGAGATGATGCGCGGCCAATTGTACTGGTTTTTGGTGGACATGGGCCGTGTGTGCTCAGGGAGAGGTCGGTGGGGGGATGTGGGGGAGGAGGAAGTAGTAGAGGGGCTGGATGCGAGGTATTTGAACGGGGCTCTCTCTGGCTTCTGCTAGAGGGAAGACGAAGGGAAACAGTTGTGAGACAGACGCATCTCTCGATGGCGCGAACATCGTGGACAGCGGGAGTGGTTGCGACAACGTGGTAGAAGGAAGACGGGGGGATGTTTGTGAGACATGACCTGACGACGCAGCTTTGTCTGGATGTGCATTAATTGTTGATTGTTGCTTGTTGATTGATGATTGTTGATTGTTGGTTGATGATTGTTGACTGTGTGGGCGGTGATTGTCAGGGCGGGCGCTGTAGGAGATGTCAACGCGCGTGACTCATGCATGGTGGTGGTGACGGATGGAGAAGAAGCCCGCAGCATCACCGGGCCACCAGAGCGGGATCAGCCGCCGAGCTTGGCGCACAATCGAGGCCGGATTGAAATTGAGGCGTCTTGGCAGCAGGAGCACTATCTCCATTAATCGTTCAAAACAAACCCAGGTAAAATCATTAATCCAACTAAAATCATCCCAAAAAGCAATCGAAACAATCCCATCTCGCCTTCCCCCCGCCCCCCCGCCCCCCCAACCCCCGCTTCTCTCTCCCTCCCACTCTCCCTTCACCTCACCATCCACTCCCTCCCCTGTCGCCGAACCAACTGCTCCAGTCCTCCCCGAACCGTGCCCACGAACCGCTGCGCCATCCGCAAGTCGATCCTCACACTTGTCGCATCTCCGCCCTTCGCAGCATCATCCAGACTTCGATTGAGGTGGCGCACGCAGTGGCGCATGGCGATCCGGACCTAGACATACAGCGCGGGGTTAGGATGATCGAAGATCGGGGCATGCAGCGTCGGTGACAAAGGTGTTCATGTAGGGGGGGCTGAGGGGTTCAGTGAGCGGGTAGGGTTTCTGGGGGACGCAAGGGGACTTTCTGTGTGGTGAGTAGGCAGGGGGTGCTCAGAAGAAATAACACGCCGCCACCACGGCTGAGGCGATCAGCAGGAATTCTCGGGTATGACTTACCCGCTGGCGGAGCTCGTCGTCCGTCGTGTCGTCTTCGTCTTCGTCCTTGGCTTCGGAGGTAGGAGCGGGGGTGGGAGCTGCTACTTCAATCTGCGACTCGTCGCCCGGCGCCTCACGCTCGGCGGGTTCAGCACCCGCAGGGCCCTCTGGCTCCGCCGCATCCCCACCGCAGACCATCTCCTGCACGCTGTTAGCACGCGTCTCACTCTGCTTACCCTCAGACGGCCCGGCCTGCTCGGCAGGGTCAGCGGAGCCTCCCTCTCGCCATCCCGGCACGACCTGCGTCTGCACCACCTCACCGATCCTCCGCGCATGCTCCGCCCGCACCTCCCTCTGCGTCCCGGCCACCAACCCCGCGACCCAGCGCTTCGCCCGGGCGTCCAGCTCCTCCATCGTCGCCTCCCTCGGCGTGCTCTCGAGGAACCTGCGGATATCTCGCAGCGAAGGGGTCGAGAACCCGGGTGACGCTGGCGGAGGCGCGAGACGCTGCGCCCTCCGGCTGATCCGGAGCGCGTCGAGCTCGTCGAGGCGCGCAGACGCCCGTGCTTCGCGGGCCGCGGCTGTCTCGGTCGCGACGGGCGCTGCTGGGCGCAGGCACGGGGGTAGTGGGAGCGTCTTGCGGATTTGGACAGGGACCGCGTAGTAGTCGAGCACGTCTCCTGCCTCTGCGGCGGTCTTGGTGCGGTCGTAGCAGGGCTTTGGGTTGGGGAAGGGGGCTTGAGGGCCCTCGGCGGCGAGTTGGTCCCGCACGTGTTGGGAAACCATGTTGGGCTGTGGTTGGTTGTGGTTGGTTGTGGTTGGTTGTCGCTCGATCTGTTGTGGCAATAGATCAAGTCTGAGTGTGCAATGAAGTGTGTGTGTGTTCTGCGGAAAGAAGAAGGAGGGCCTGGAAGCAAGATGGACAGAGATCTTTATAACCACGGAGACACAACTTGAGACTATGCGATTGTCGGTTGCTTGCTCGCGCTCACAAACGATTGAAAGATCGCTTGAACCAGAATGCGATTGCTTCGAAGTCTTTGTTCTCTGTTCTGCTTGCGCATGTACGGACGAGAGCCGCGCACACAGCCGCCGGGACAATGACCTGCCTGTCAATGTGAAGATGGCTCAACAACACCTCCATTGTACGGACAATCCATCGCCCCTCTCTTTGACGCCCTCATCGCACATTCGCTTCGCGCGACAAAGTCTTCACAACATCTCCACCTCAACAAGGTCCATCCATCGACGAGACACAGCAGTCGTCCCCCGGACGAATGTGACAACCCGCTTTGTCTGGTGAAGCCACTGACCGGCTGGTGACCTCCCGACAAGGACCACGATACACCTGTTGCTGCTGCGCGTGCACCAAAGTCTCTCGCGAGACTGGGACCCAGCAGGCAGGAGTCCCCGACTCTTTCTTGCTCGTCGGGTCGTGCAGCTGAGGATCTTAACCTCTGGTCTCCGTAATTTTATCAAATGCAAATGGGTCAATGGCTGTCTGTGGACCCTGATGCCCGTACAGCTTTCTGAAAGGCAACACATCGCGTCCCTGGCTTTCGCGAGTGCGGCTGAAAGAAGAGTTGTGAATGATCTCCAACAACGCATTGCTTTCGCTCATGGTTGATCGCAGGCATAGCCCCTTTGGGCATTCACCTGTTAGTGTCACATTGTCGCCCTTCAAGATTCTATGCAACAGCAACGGGGCCGGCGTACACTTTCCTGTGGGATCGGTCCCGCGTGAGGCATCTGCTGCCATATTGCTGTTGCCCTCGATATGCGTGGTACACTCATCCCTCCCAACGTCCATGGTGGGACTCGATGTCCACGTCGGAACAACAATGCCCCACTCCTCACCTTTCCTTCTACCTCTGGCGATCGAGGAAGGTCCCCATGTCCTCCCCTCTGCCCAACGGCCTGCTATTCCTCTCCAGCGTGTTGATTTCCGACGCCCTACCACTCACCGACGGCCTAATACTTCCTGACAGCCTATCACTCCCAGACGACCTGCTGGTGCCCTGCACAGAAATACCTGCAGCCTTACTGGAGGAGCTGTGAGACTTGCTGCTGCTCGCAGCAGCAGAAGACCGAGCAACAGCGGACGTCTTTTCTTTCTTCTTCTTCTCGCCGTTAGCCGACGCAGAATGGGTGCTTGGATGAGGTTGGCGGGCGGTCGAGGGCTGCAGCGACGACTGTGACTGTGACTTTGACTGGAGTGACGATTGGCTCGGGACCCGCCTCAGCTCGGGCGGAGTGCTGGAGTCAGGTGGTGGCTGCTGGCGAGCCGATGACGTCGGCAGTGGAGGGTATGACACCTCGTTCCTCTTCTGGGTCTGCGTCGTCTCCGGAGCATTGCTAGGCACTGCTGCCGACGGCGGCACTGTAAAGGGTGATCTGTTCTGGATCCGCCTCACCTCTGCTGGTACCGACATGAAAGAGGCTCGAGGGAAAGGATCGTCGTGCTGCCGGTGGATGCTGCTGCGGCTGCGACCCCGCAGAAGTTTCGCGGCAGCGGACGAATGGCTTGTCGGCTCGAGAGTTGCCAACGCGCAAGAGGTGCCAGAACAATTGTTTGGCGCTGGCGCAGCAGAATACCCATGCGATACTTCAGCCTGCGAAGTCGGCTGAGCCATAGCGCTTGGCATGGCAGCATCACTCCCATGGCCGTCAGCCAGTCCACCAGCGTTTTGCACTTCCGCATCGTGCGGAGCACCCGCATCGGTCTTTCCCATCTCCTTTCCTCCGTGCTCCTCTCCCGCCTTAATACAACCAGCATCGTCATCATCACCATCATCCTGTCCATCTTCATCACTCTCACCCAGCCTCTCGTCAAATCTACGTCACTATTAGCCTCTCTCACCAAGCAAAAACAAAAAGACAGAGGTCTGAAAACCTACAGACACCATGCCATCAACAACCCCCTGCACGTCTCCTCATGCGTCCCACCCTCCACTAGCCTTTTCACTAGCATTGGAATCTCTCCACCGCCTCCCATGTCCATGGCCGCAAGGACTGCGTCTCTCATATTCGCGGAGGATTCCACGGCGAGGAGCCGAGAGATCAATGCCAAGGCGTCGTCGACAGCGTCTCCAGTTTCTTCGTCTCTGGTAGACAAGGCGATGATAAGGTTCTCGATGTCTTCTCGAGACGGGAGTGGCCGGGTATGGACGATTGGGCTTTGAACGCGCTGATTGTCGTCGCTCTTCTGGGCCGCCGAACTGGGGTTGGTCGGGACATCCGGCGTCGCGAGACAGGCATTGAGGTCGGCAACGACACTGGTGACAAAGCTGTCAAGGGTCTTGGTGACTGCATCGCTTGAATAGCGGGTCAAGATCTCCTTGAAGCCCTCATCCAAGCTCGACCTCGCCGGCACAGCTCCACTCGGACGAAGAGGCGTGACAGAATCAAAAAGAGCCGGTAAGTCACGAGCCGAAGAAGCACGGAGATTCTTCGACCGACTCCTCGCGTTACCAGCAGAAAACTGCGATCTCGTACCTCCTTCGGGCGTCATGGAAGAGGCGGAGCGATTAGCGCGCCGGTAGGCGACGCGGTCAGCAATGCGTTGAAGCGTGCGCTCAGTTTCGTGGGAGTGGTCGGAGTGATGTGGTGGGGGCGGTAGGGAAGACATCTTGGTTTGGGTTGTTCTGGAACGTGCCTCTAAAGGTGATTACTTGGAAGCAGGCGTCAGCATCTTTCAGCAGCTATCATCAGCCCAACGACAAGGTGTCTAGCATAACCCCACGTGCGTTCTTGAGGCGCACAGGGAACGCTGTCGTAGATTGGCCGTATGCCGGCGAGTGGGAATCAGAAGACTGATGATCGTGAAGACGTACGCATCTGATATCTATTACCATTTCCTCCAAAGACCAGCCCGGCCTACCTGTTGGGATCAAGCTGTCAGTGTTCGATGGGTTTGATGTGTGTGGCACCTGAGGTGCGTAGCCTCCGTTGTTGTGGGGTCACCTGTCCGTCTGTTCGTCGAACGTGGACCAAACGAGTCTTAACAATCCACGCAAAGGGACAGGAAGGAAGAGAGACAGAGAGGAAGACAGAGACAGTAAGGTCAGTAGAGTCCAAACCGAGATTCCATGCATGCATGTACCGCGCGAGCACTCCCTGCAACAAATTTCAGCGTCTGCAAACGAGAGGCCCGAGCAAGCAAATCTCAGACCAGCACATCGAAACCGAACCGAACCGAACACCCGGATGATCCAAGCGAGGCGGCTCGATGTAGCATCATGAGCATGACCCGGGGGGACCGGTACCGACAGAGTGGTGGAGGCATGAGCATGACCCGGGCCACCGGTACCGACGGGATGGTGGAGGAAAGGGTCCTCATCCACGCTTGGCCAGCCTGCAGCACACACTACCGTCCCTTGAGTCGCCGGCTGTGGTATAGCCATGACGCCGAGACGAGTTGTGGCAGTTCCGAGAGGCTTCCGTTTCTGGCACACCCTGGCAGATGGCGAGAGATGGATGCACGAGAGTAGCCAGCAGATAGTGTGGGTGCAGGGTCGTGAACGTGCGTGTGTAGGGCCGCTACCGTCCGTCTATGCTTTCCGAGCGGGCCTGCTCGTAATGTCCGCCCGAACCCTGGCGTGTTTCAATGACGCAGCGGGAGCAGTGCGTAGGTAGACACAAAGATGGACGCGAATGGTTAGGGTATGGCGAGGTGTGTGTGGCTTTGATGGGATATGCAGCGGGCCCTGAGGTACGTTCTGATTATGTGTTGTGGGAGCTTGGACCTCTCGGTCAATAGTGCTACCGACACCGCATCAGTGAGTGCCGGGCGGACCGATCGCGACGGGACGTCGGGACGACCCCTCCGCTCACCCATTCACCCGATGATCCTGAGTTCGACGAGCCACTCACGTGCGTCCATCTTGGCGAGCTTACATTCCCTCGTCTACAGCATCGTCAGAAGTGGGCGTGCATCAACCAGACTCCATGCCTCAGTCTGATGGAAGGATGGTCGCTCTCTGAAGCCACGTCAAGACGACACATTCACTGTGGTCTCGCGGTAGGTCGACGAGAGGAGTGATCGGACCGAGTCGCCGCAAACCGCCTCCCATTAAAGGTCTTACTCGCCTACACTGACACATACAAGAGAGAAGTCTCCGCCTGCTCGTCCGCCCTTCTCAAGAAGCTCCGCAGGCTTGACGCGCCTCCAGCTCCTGCACCTGACGGACGAGATGGTGGATCAACACAAGCGCCTGCGACAGCTGCACCTGCAAAGCCGCCGCTTGATCGGTGTCCTCACGCTTGATGGTGGTGACCGTCTTCGCCAGCGCGCCGGTCGAAGTCTTGCTCGGCGTGAGAGCGTAGGTGCGCATCGGCTCGAGGTCGCGGCTGTCCCACTGCTGACACTGGAGGTCGGCGACTTCGGCGAGGAGCTTGGTAGCACCCGCCTTGGTACCTGGGGTTTGGTCAGCACCCACCACAATGGACCGACGGAAGGACAGCGGGCGGCGTACCCGGGATCTTGTGCTCTACTCTCATTTTCCTCCTCGCATCATGCTCACCAACCTTCATCAACGCGTCGCGACCGTCCGCGATCTCCTGGAACTCGAGGTCCCCAACGCTCCAGTCCTCAGTCGTCGCTGCCCAACCGCCCGGCTGGATGAGTGGACCCCACTCGCTCGCGACCGCATGGCGAAGGACCCAGTCAATGACCTTCTTCATGATCGTCTTGTAGACCGCCGGGCCATATTCCTTGGGCACTCGGACCCTGTCACCAAGGTCGACCAGCTGAGCCGCCGCTGGACGGTGCGGAGCGTGGCCAGAGAGGTTGTGCTCAGCGAGGAAGAGCAAGGTGGTGGCCTTGAAGGAATCCGAGCTGAGATCGTGGTCAGTCTCATGTGCTTGCATAGGGCAGCACGGACGTACAAGCTGATCCTCTTATTGTTGAGGACCCCATTGAGGGTGAGATTCTCAAAGATGATGCGGTCCTGGGCGGTGGCGGTCAAGGTGTTGGTGTTAGTGTCAACGACTTTGGCGGGGAGGGTAGTGGTGTTGGTGAAAGCGGTAGTGCCAAACAAGGAAGCCATTTTATGAGCAGAGCTGTTTTGGTTTGATTGGGGAGATTTTGGGTTGACGATGCGAGAAGCTGATGATGATTTGACTTGGAAAAGATTCTCGGATAAGGTGCGATTGTCGAGCGCCGCTGCTGCTAGAGAAGATGTTCGAACACGAGTGCGACGGAGAACTTCCCTCTGCCCATCAACGCGGGCTGCACATCTATATAGATGGACATCTACATGCTCACTCTCCAAACCTCCTGGCGTCAATTTACCGTCGCTGCCGTCGCCTTCAAGCGAGAACAAGCGAAACTGACCATCCCATCATACTAGTCTCTCACCAACACGCGAAATGGAACCATCTCAGCACGCGAGACTTCCCGTCCCAGTATCTTGGAGATGGACGAAGTTGCCGAATGCGCTCAATTACGAGCAAGAGATGATATCCCCTGAGCCGACGTAAGCGAAAGGGACCCTGCATCTGCTCCAGGTGATTTGGGACAAGGCGAGATGAAGCTGTCATCCCGGGTCTTGGGAAGCTCGCTTATTCTTATGTCTCGCACAAGCGAGCGTGGCGGCGGGGCGGAGTGGTGTCGAGGAAACAGCACGATCATGCACCCTTACCAGTTGCGGCAGGAAGCGCAACTGCAGCGTAATCGTGTTTGTCGCTTGACCTGGTTGCGACCCAGCTGTCTGGTTTTTCCATGTTTCAAAATCAGACATATCTTATTCGCCGATACACACAGACCTTTGATCCAATATCACCCCCGACAGCGTCCGTTAGTCGGCAATTTCATACGCGAGCCTGTGTGCTCACCGACCAGTAGACAATACAGTCAAGAAGCACCTTGACCGGTAACATTGTTCTTTGGACAGCTTCAGTACCAGACCATCCGACCGTCCTTCGCCAGCCGGCTTCGGTGTTCGACGTCACCACGATGCCGAAGAAGTATGATCTGAAGGTGATCCAAGGCTTCTTTGATGGCCTTCAGATCAGACATCTTGGCGAAGCCACCGGCGAGGACCTTGCAGATCTGCTGAAAGTCCTTGGCTGGGACACTGACGACGATGTTAGCCGCACCGCAAAGAACTGTCTGGCGTGGATACGGAAGAGGGTGAGCTTTGCGGAGTCCGAAGTCCACGTCCAGCCAGCAAAACTGGTCAGTAGCTGTGTGAAGCACCTTCGTGAGGGTTCGAAGCATCAGCCAGAGAGCAGTAGAAAAACAGAGAGTGCAGCCGCGCTCGAGCCCGCATCAAGCGTCCAGCCGAAGTCTCTGACCAGCACCGCCGACGGGAGCAAAGGTGACACCACGCTACAGCAGCCCTGCTCAGACATTGCAGCAGCTAATGTGAAGACGACAGACGTCGCCATGTCCGACAAGCGGAAGACGGAGGCCAGTACGAAGTCGAGCGTCAGCAACAGTGTTGAAGCACCCCTCCTCCAGCCCAAGACGAACCAGCCTAAGACGAACCTGTACACCAAGTGCCACTGTAGCAACGACGCCGAGCCGATATCCATCGAGCTGGGGACGAGCCCTGACACCAACGACGCTGAGGCAACAGTCAGCAAGCTCTCAGACCGGAACGCCCAGCTCGAGACAGAGCTGTTTGCTTGCAAGCAGCAAATCATGATTCTCCACGAGCAGGTACAGTGGACTGCACAGCACTTGGAGCAAGTCATTTTGGAGATTGATGAGATCAAGCCGTTCTGCAGTAACATCTGGACCAGCATGAACACAGCTCACAGCAATGGATTTCGAGCCCCAGACGCTCAAATGTATTAATTTGGCGGTGCAGAGCCCAGCGGAGGACAGCCCGCGGTAGACCACGGAGAGAAGAGCGTCTAGTTGACCTGTATATGTATGGTAGCACTCAGCCTGGCATGCTCTCCAGAGGTCGATTCAAAGGCTGCGTGTGATGGATGTCCGACGCCCTGAATGGCGTTCTGGCCGAGCTTCAACCGCTTCCAGATCGTACGGTAGTCACTACTAGTACGGCGCGTGGTGCCCTGCTCCGCTGCACTGCTGACCTCCGCTTCCCGCCACCCTGCTCGAATACTCCGGCTCAAGCTAAGGGCCACATGTCCCTGCTGTCCTCCACCGTTCAAGGCTTGTGGAGCTCGTTGAGCCGGCCTTCGACTGCTGAAGCATGTGTTGTATGTTCGAATGGGTCGTCGTTGCCACTCTCAATGGCCATGGCGTCATCGCCGCGGTGCTACCCTTGATATACGCCGCCTTTGCGTCGATGGACATGAAAGTGCAGTGCCGCTGGTACATGACTGACTGGTACTCGATTATGGTGACGCCGACTAACACGAGCTGGTGTCCCGAGGTCTTCGTTGATGCTCTCATGCCTATGAGAAGCCTACGGCTGACCTAGCAACGGAACACTTCGCCCTCCGCCCTGAGCACGTGGTGTCAAGACCTGCCGAGACAGCTTGTCCGCCGTACATCCATGGCAAGTAATATCATGTTTGTCGGACAGCGCACCCATACGACGTTGATAGTAGCGACGGCCATGCCGTGAGCCTCTCGGCAACATGGTTACATCTCGCTAGCTAGCGCCGACCTGCCTGTATCATCGCCTAGCGGATGTCTTGCTTTTAAGCACGCCTAGCGCGTCAATAGGATGGAATGATTGTTTATAGACATGGATATCATTGCATTCGTAATATGTCTAGCGTAATGCACGGAAAGCATGATGGATGTGTGACAGCACTAACACTACCACGCCAAACACTTTACAACAGGAAGGCGCGCGACGCTTTGCAGCAGGAAGGCGCGAGGCATGATGCCGTGCCTGCCTCCTTGACGGTATACACCACGTACGCAGGACACCGCTTTGACGTGAATATCGACATCGCTTTGCGGCAGCACCTCCTTGAGCACAATTACTAGCACACCTCCATGACGGTAAGCCGAGCCTATCTATACCGACAGGCGTCGGCAGGAGGAATTAGACCGCATGCGACCGCCAGACCATATTCCGCGCGATGAAGCAAAATGTAATATCGGAAAAGCTAGATGCCATCTACTCCGTACCCGACCGATCGCTCTTTGCAGCTTACTTGGTTCTCCAATGTAGCATCTACTCAACGCGTGCTGCTAAGACCATGTATAGATGCCGTGAACCACAGGCTAGCGTTAAGTACGCAGTCGCAACTAGCTTGTCACTTTTTGCGAACTGAAGATCAGCTCCATAGAATGTTGAAACGAGAAGCGGAGTATTGCTAGAAGAGCAATAGGTCAGCGGGTTCTATTAAACAAGCCGATAGAGCAACCACTGTTTCCGAGACTCGAGCCATTGTGTCGAAGGCAGAGCAAAGCTAGTAGACAAGATACCAACTTTGGGAGGGACAGGGAAGCAATCCCGCATTTGATCGGCCGGCCGAGGTGGCTGCCCTCCACGGCGGTCCCCTCGGCAGCAAGTATGAACAGTGCAAATCATCTTTTCATGTCCATAGCGCCCGTGGCCTCTTATCGACTTGCTGCTACTCCTACCTGTAACAACTTCGCTGAATAACTTTGTACGCTCCGATAGCGAGGAAAAGAGCAGAGACTCGCCGCTCCTGGCTACGAGACCCTCCTCTACACACAGCGCTGAATCCCTCCCGAAGATCATGGCGAAGCTAGAGCCGACCGATGTGCCGGGCGGACTCGACCTGGTCACCGGCGTTTTTCGCGTTACATATGCGGCTAGGCAAGAATGCGCGCAAAGCTCTCGATAGGCACTAGTGTCTCAGGTAGCCAACAAGGCAAGGCGAGAGTGCGAGTATGCGGACATCCAATCCTCAAGTTCAGTGGAAAGAGCACGCGGAAGATACCATACCGTCCTTTGTGGCAGAGGTCGTTAGGTGAAGAGGACGAGGGTGTCATCAGCAAGTGCAAGGGTTACAGACGCACGTAGCTCAAGAGCGCGCATCTAGGCGCCGTTTGCTGTAAACCTTCCATTTGGCAGTAGAAAAGGTGACGAGTCCGTCCCTTCCGACCTCTGGCTAGCGCTCGCAACGAGAAACATCATGATAGACGAAAGTGACGTGAGTCATCTTCATCTGCAATCACACTAATAGTGACTAACGGACTAGCAGGATTGACATCTAGCTGTCTGATAGTCGCCCCGGACAGTCGGGGAGGCTGCAGAGACAATCACAAGCGTCCGGCAGGCGCATTCGACCACACTGTCCTCTCAGAGCGACTACCGTCCGAGTGACGTGGAAAACACTGGCCTTAGCTCGCGCTAGTAATCAGGACAGAGGAAGGGCAGAGCATATACTCACATTTGATGGTTAATCGGGAAGCGGAGTATTTCTAGCACATTTCCCCTAGTTCTTATCAATTCTGCTTCTATGTCGAGCCGCCTTGCTTGATGCAGCGAACGGCGGTAGCACTCATCGGAAGTTCAGAGAACAGCCCGCAGGAAGCATACTAGTTCATTCGAGCTATGAACATAATCTATTAGCATAACACGCATCTACATGACCGCTAGCGTTGACGCCGAACTCCATAAGAGACAGACCTAGTCTTATCTCATCGAGCTCTTTGACAAACTGCAATTGTAGAGCAGTTTCTCGCATTAGGTTCGGATTCGTGTTTGTAATGCCTTTAGTAGTAGCTAGCTACTAGCTAGCCACTTCCAACTCCACAGATAGCGAGCGTCGTTCATCCAAGCGGCGCTTCCGCAATTTCGTTGAGGCATGCCGATTAGTAGACCGCGGAGAAACCTTTGCTAGAAGACTCTGCGAGCGAGCACTTGGCCATGCGAGATGCTTTCGCCCATAACCTGATCGAGGAGGATGACCGGGCCAAGGTGCCCTCGGTAGCATCTGTCTGTCGTGCAAGCATGGAAGGTAAATAGTGCTGTAGTGCATTTTCAAACAGCGATCCCTTCAAATATGGCTGTGTATTGTTCCAGATGGCTAACACTGACAATGCCTGGTCACGCATCAGCGCCCAGACTTAGCGCTGATGCAGGTCATCAATTAGTGCTGATGCAGGCCACTCGACGCTGATGCTGGTTACTCAGCGCTGATGCATATTGCTCAGCGCTGGCGCAGGTCAATCAACGCTGATGCCGAGAAGTCAGCGCTGACGCGGGTCAATCAGCGCTGATGCGGGTCAGTCAGCGCTGATGCCGAGAAGTCAGCGCTGATGCGGGTCAATCAGCGCTGATGCGGAGAAGTCAGCGCTGATGCCGAGAAGTCAGCGCTGATGCCAAGAAGTCAGCGCTGATGCCGCGCATGCATGACTCGATCGACAGTTAAGGCCTATGTTACATAAGTAAGGGGACCTTAAAGGCGTGGTTATCATGCTAAGGGTAATGCTTATAATTTCAGGCATCGCAATTCTGCATCTAGAAGGAGGAGCTTCTCTAAGAAGTTAGATAATTACCTCTTATAGTAAGCGTACTACAGCCGACCCCGCATAAGGACATCTAGTCCTCTCCGTCCATCTTGACTTCTTCTGTCCCATTTTGCTTCAAATCCTCCTGATCACACTCCTTCTATCCTCAATCACAGCTGCTGACGCGGCGCAGGCTGTACGAAGTCGCCGCCGTCTCGTCGACGATCGATTGCACCCGCTGGGTGTCGCTCCGAGCATGGCTTAGACCCCTTGCCATGACTGCGCCATTACGCATCACTGTGTTCCAGGCTTCCGGGTTGGCGGGCACGGCTTCGTATCTGCTCAAGCTGAACGGTAGTGATTGCTGCGCCTGCAAGATTTGGAAACAGAGAAGGTTTATTGGCAAGAGGCCCGGACGGAGGGTTGCACGCGCAGGAATCATGCAGTGTGCCGCGCTCGAGACAGTCGATCTGGCGCTAGACCCGATATGCTCAAAACCACCCTGGACGAGGGCGGTTCCGTCCAGACGAGGACTAGCGAGGTTGAAGCGAACGCCCCACCGCCCGGGATGTGCCGCTGCGTGGTGACCTGAAGTATCCTCTCGTATGTATGCGCTGCACACAGGCGTATGGCACCGGCAATAGACAATGTGATTGAAGAAGGGAACTTCGAACGAGATGCCTTCTCCGTTTATCAGCGCACGCTTCTTTGCACTTTTTTCCGCAGCCCGGCTTCTTCGTGGTTAAGAGCGTACGATACAGAAGAAGGATCTCAAAGGGCAGCGAGGTCACAGAAAAAGGACCGGCGAAGAGCATGCGATTCAGAAGAAGGACCTCGAAGGGCAGCGAAGAGGTCGCGCACGTCACACGCAAGGGTTCGGGGAAGAGGAGAAGAGCCGGTCAACACACAAGCCCATCCGTGCCAAGGCAGCAGTCTGCCAGGGACAAACCCGGCGAATATTACTCCCCGTGAGACCTTCGTCCAAGAGACACGAGCACAAGGACCGGCATCAGCACAAGCCCTACCCTCGACTCAATCCCTAACCCCGGCAGCACCATTACTGCAGTCGGCCACATCAGCACACCGGGCTACACGTACAGACAGAGCGGGCTTTTCAGACAGGCCACTAATCATTGAGCCCTTGGATGACGTTGACTCATTCCTGAAAGGCATCCAGCAAGTCGTTGGCTTTCAATACTGTGAAGCCACCCTGCAACGATCTGAGACGTCGAAGACTTTCTTCCAAATCTACATTCATGCCGCCGCTCAAGAAAGGATATCACGAGCAGTCAAAATCCTTGCTGCTAGACTTCATGTTGAGCTGTATGAAGGCAGTGCTGTGAGCGACGTAGAGATGGAAGCTATCATGACCGCTACTCACCTCGAACAGAGGACTGTCTAAAACCATGCCACGAAGTTCAGAAGGCTTAGTCGAGCATCCTGCAGACTTGCGCAGGCATTAGGTCCGGCTTCACCCTTAATACTGCATAAAATTGAGCAGTGGTAAGTATAGTGACGTGAAATGCTGCCGAGAAGGCTCCATCTGATCTGCGAAATTAGGGGATCGTCGAAACCAGGCTCAGATCTTGAGCTGACTGAACTTCAGCGCGATTTGAGACTTAATTCAGCATATCAAAGAACCGAAGAAGCATTGCGACAACCTGTGTTGTTATTGAGGGACTGGCTGAAGCAGAGTATGTAAAGCCAGTCGGCACTGAGTACTGCTAACACGTGCTAGGGTGTGCTTGGTCGTCAACCGATAGGCGTGTGTCCGGACCCAGCTTGATCAATTTCAGCTTGTCTACAAACACTATGCTTAGTCGTTGGCGGCCGGACAGTCACTTCACACCATTTGCCAACCTTCAGCCTCTCGCTCAACAACTGGGGGTTCTGGTAGACGACAGCGATCCAGCACTCTTACTGCTTATACTCCTTGCATTCATGCATGAGTCTTCTATCTCAAGTATGATCATTGAACGAATTGCGACGCCACAAGTCCGTTGGGGTCCCGAGGGCGAGCACATAGTACAATCGGCAACCCATGCTGGTGTGAACCCGCAACTTGCGAACCTGATTCTCCAACCATCTCGCATTGCTCGTTCCATGGAGCTGTTGCTTGCGAAGTCGCTGCTGAAGCGCGTTGATTCAGGCTCCAGCAGATCTCATTGGTACTACCTTCTGCCTGCGGACGTTAAGCAGGCCCTCGTGGAACACCTTCCTGTCCGCGATCACTTGTTCTGGTCAACTCAGGCGCTTGCTGTCATCGCTTGGGCTTTCCCACATCCCTTAATAGACGAAAGGTAGGCGTCTAAGCTTGTTCATCGTGTCTGCGTCCGCTAATTCTTGCCTACACCAGTTTCCAAGCTATAGGACCATTCTTCTCAGAAGCTCTCAACCACACCTTAGCTGGACTCTCAAAATACGGTAAGCTCGAGGAGTTGAATTCAGAGATTCAAACAGAGGTGTGCAGCGCATTCCTGTGTGCCTCAGAGCTTCCAGGAGATGGGAAGGATATTGCTATCGATCAGGCATGTCGTGTGGTGGACATTGTTGAGGACGGTTTTCTTCGAGCATGGGCCGCCAGGAGGCGCTCCACCCGGTCTCGTGTTGGACGGAAGCCCGCAGAGTCATTCAGCCATCTCAATCGCGCGCGGCAAGCTCTTTCTTCCCAAGAAGGCAATAGCCCGCATCTATGGAATGCTGAGCTGGGGCTAGTCACATTGTCTCATGCCCAGAACCACATCAACGCTGAAGATCTGGATGACGCAAGGAGCGTGTTAGGAACCTGGAAGCCTTTGGAGGCTCAGTCTCCATCGACACTAGAACGATATATCTGGAGTCTTATTCATAGCAAGCTTGGGACAGTTCTTCGGTATCCGGGCCATTTTGCAGAGGCTCTCACATCTTTGCAGCAAGCTGTACGCTACTATTCGCCTCTTGTCGATCGTCTGGGAGTCATTTGCGAGCTGGCTGATGTGCTGACGGAACTGAACAACCCGGACCAGGCCATCGCCGTCATTTGAAAAGAGCAAGATCAATTGCAAGATTCACTCTCGAGCACGGGCGGAAATATGCAGTTGCAGCTGTCGTTGGCAGAAGCTTTCATGCGCAAGGGGCTCCACCAAGACGCTGCTGGAATTTACTCCGCTGCCAATGAGGATGGCGGGAAGGTAAACAGGCTTCGGGCTGCAATTGGCCGTGCAAGGGTTGTACACTTGCAAGCAAGGTGGAATGAGGCCACAGAATGCTGGGCTGAGGCTCTTCGACTTCTCAACAGGTTATTTCCTCGCGAGGCTGATAATCACAGCGGCCATACAGCTCTTGGTATACTAGAGTCAATGCACTACGCGTTGGTCAAGAAGGGTGAAACTCAGCTCGCTGCTAGCACGCAAGGGCAGATCAGCGGTACAAGGCAAACGAGTAGTAGCCGCGGCTGCACAAACTTCATACCTGGCCTAAACACGTACTGGCGGCAGTATCTCGAGGACGAGATGCGTATACTGTCATGATTGCCTCTATGGGCGAGCCGAAACCGCCTAGCGTATGGCAGCCTACATATCTAGGGAATTGGACGTCAGTAAAAGCTGCTGGAACGCCGAAGTCTGTCGACCAAGGCATAAACCGCGCTCGAGTCTGCTGTAGTGAGGGTCATTGAAAGTAGACGAGCGCGTACACAGCGAGCTCAAATCGGCCAGAATCTGCACTATCAATAACGATTGGTAGTCCCTAGGGCCCGACTCTTCGATAATACGACAATAAGAACACATCAACCTCCGTCCGCACATTTCTGAGTCATGCACCGGAGATAGATGTTCCATGTGTGTCCCACTGCCTTGTAGTTTGCCTCTACTACGGCGAGCCTACTACGAGCATCTTCAGCGCTTACCACAATCACCACGATTCCCACGACTCCCAATCGACTTGTGTAGCGAGAGCACAGCACCTTCACAGATCTGATTTGGTGGCGACGCCTCTAGCCGGCGGCTCTGCTTGATTTCTGATACTTCACACCAGAAGGGCATAATAGCTCCAGTCTACAAGATGCAAGAGTTTTGAAGGGAAACCGTCGAAAGGGAACTAAGCAAGCCATTCAGAAGATGCTATCGATTTCGAACCACCTGCCCATCAGAGGGCAGAGAATTCTGGACGGGTCGTTCGCACTTGTCCCCGACGCCCATGGATCTCACGCACCTTTTCCTTGAATGAATGGATATGTAGTTCGATGCAACCCAATGAGAGGACAAGTATTCCAATTTGCCGAACATTGTCGCCGTCTCTAAAAGTCGGCTAACATCTCAAGCGCTTCGTGCAACTCTCTTCCGCTTCATTCCACAATTGGACACGAACACCCAAGCATCGTCTTCCTTCGCCTCCTCGCACCTTCGTCCTTTCGACAATTCTCAGGGCTTGATTGACACAGTCGGGCAATTATCAAGTCGTCCTTCTCATAGATGTCTGTTAGCAAGCAAACCTTTGATGCTGATTTCGCTGTACTAGATCAGGGAGATCTGTACATCTGGCCTTACTTCTTTTTCCTCCTCTCCTGAGAGGATTTTCCTGCGTCTTGGATGATCTTCGTGGAGTCGGGATCATCCATTATTTTCTTGTTAACAGCCTGTCGAGCTGCCCGCTGCTCTTCTTCCTGGCGGCGTTGAGCGTCCGAGCTGTTCGCGGGCCTATTTGCGCTGGAAGAAGGATTTCCCGTCATGTTGAGGTGCTTTGCGAGAGTGGATCAGATGGCGAAGGCAATTGAGTTGAAGTCGAAGACAGGCCGAAGGGGGCCATTCATATCAGCAGCCCGGGGTCTGCTGGACTGTCCTGCACGAGTCACGTTGCTGCCTTGTGCATGTCTGCAAGTACTACAAAGCATTATGCACATGCGCAGGATCGCCTAGCAAGAGGCGTATGATACAAAGCGGGTTGATAGGCTCAGCGGCAATAACGCATGCAAGGCTGAAAGCGTATGCACTAGCTAAGCTTGGCTGGTGTATACGTCGTATCACCAGTCAAGTGCAGTGTGCGAGAGCAACACGATTATTAGTGACTGCGGCTGCCAGCCACACAACACGTGCGGTACGCAACTTCTGCATCAATTGAAATGAATCAGACACGTAACGCACTTCTGGGATTCTACGCATCTCAAGACATAGTTCCGGAGCATTCATGACTCAACTGCACTTTTGCGCAAACGACTGCATTTGGAAATCCTCCGTACTATAGACACCTGTTTTCCCCTACGCCCTAGTTCTAAAGGTTCTGACGGCAGTCTGAATGTGCTAATTCTACATGCATGTAGTTTTTGATATTACGTGTTTGCTCAAATTAAGCTAGTTATTGCCAAATATCACTTTACTAGTGATTATTATTGTGATTTAATGCTATTGTCAGCTTAGTTATAAGTGAGTCCTCCTTGCTACTATTAACTTACTATGTTACACCCTTAGATTACTATAATATTGTACCTAATAAGATACTAAAATAGCTAAAGAATCTACTACTAGCTTACCTAAACCTAAGCTACTACCTCTAGCGCTAGTGTAAGTTGTTTCTACACTTATAGTATGCTTACAGAGGTAGTCGCTAACTTGTAGTAGTAGTTTATGCTATCTAGAGACTAAGAATACCGCTAATTAGTAGTATAAGTCTAAAGAGAGCTAGTAGTACGATTATAACACTAGCCTTAAGGAGAAAGATGCCCTCCTATGTAAGTATAATATAGCTAGCTATATTATAGAGACTAATAAAGGCAAGCTAGCTATTAATCTATGTAACGAATATACTAAGTGTAGTTACGAGTGTAGGGTCTAGTCCTAGCGTGATAATACAGCTTATGCATTCTGTAAGTGTAATAATCACATTAGATATTACGCTAATTACTAGCATAAGCTGTTAATTAAGGAGAAAATAGAGGTAGTTAAGTTAAGGCTTACTGCGATTAAACTACGACTAGACAAATTCAACATGCGTATTAACACGCGGCTTAGTAATATAGAGGGTATGCTTAGTAGTACTAGAGACATTAATGATGTTAATAATAATAGTAACATATAGTCTATTATAGCAAGGTTTAGTGTAGTTAAGGGGCAGTTAGCTATGCTAGTAGAGTACATTGCTAGTCTTGTAGACTACAGTAATAGTTAGTTCGCTATAATGCATATAGAGCTTAATACTCTTATAGAGTAGATAGTTGACATTAGTCATACTATTATAGACAGTGTAATCTATATTAAGGCGCTCTAGGGAGCTATATTTGCAGGTGCTACGCTGCCGCACTATACTAATGAAGAGCGCTATAAGCGCTCTAGAGGTAGCGTGTAGTAGTAGTAGTAGTAATAGCATAGTAAAGGAGCTTAGGGGTTTAGCGTTATTTAAATAGTGCTATCAAGTTAACTATGTCGACACCTACTACGACTTAGCTATAAGTAGCATAATTCGATTTTTTATTTAACTCTTTTTTTAGTAACTATCAAGACATGTTAAATATCGTTTTAGCGATTTTGCTATTAAATACACTATAACTACATAATACACTAACGCTAGACTAATATGAATCCTTTTTATTACTACATGCTATTATAGGCATCCTTATAATTTACCTTCTTACGCTATTATAGCTTATGTATTAACTCTGCAAGCTGTAGTAGTAGCGGCTTATCTGCCTTCTTCCTCTTACCCCCTTACTTCTTAGTCTTTGCAGCTAGTAGCGGCATTAGCGTCTTTACTACAGGGGGCTTCATGTTACGGAACAGTGTTATAGAACACCGTAAAGGCCACAATAGAAGAGTCATGCGACATGACTTTAAGTCACACAATCTAAGTCATATAATGTGTCTCTGTTTTAGAAGCTTCTAGAGAAGCTAAGACAGAGAACATAGCTTAGTAATAGAGACTGTCTCTATTAGAGCATAGCTTCTAACAGAGTATAACAGAGATATACTCTGTTACATACTAATGTCTCCTATGTATTTAGGAACGCTAAGATGCCCTTATAGCTTAAACGCATTTAACTCATGTTATTATCTTACTAATTAGAATTTAACCTTTGTTCCCTTTAGATTACATCGTTCCTGTTTACTATTACCTCTCTAAAGAATAATTGCCCTACGTGATTTAACTATTCCTCTTCAGGCTTAGTTGATAGCAAGGTTAGTAACACTTTAAACGCCCTTAGGATAAGCGCTACATAGTAAATCAGAAGGGGAACTCCTGCCCTAAGCGATACAAGAAGCTCTCGCTAACGATCTAGTACTTCTTAGTTAGCTATTAACGCACTTGCTAACTATACTAAGGAAGATTCCCTTAAGGTTAGCAAGCTAGATTACTACTATGCCGACTAAGACAAGTTTGACATCTAGCTTACCTAAAAAGACATGTACTTTAAGTTTAACAACATAGGAGAAGCGTAGAAACCTCTCTTCGCGACAACCTTCATGTAAGGAAGAGCCTAGTACTAGATCAAACCCTTTCTTAGGAACTACTTAGACAACAAGGAAGATTCAAGTAGAATCTTTTAGTCCTAGAACTATTTAAAGAATGCTATGAAGACTGTCTATAGAGTCTTAAACGAAGTATTAACTACAGTTCGAGTTATTTAGCATATTACCTAGAAGACGTTAGTAGCCAAGTACGCGGCTAAATTCTAGGAGTACGCACAGATTACTAAATAGGACGACGAAGCCCTTCAAGTTATGTTCTGACGAGGTCTTAAGGACAATGTTAAAGACAAACTTATGCGCTACAGAGGACGTATCGACAACCTCGGAGAACTAGTTAAGGCAGCGATTAAGCTAGACGACTAACTTTACAAAAGATTAATAGAGTGCTAATATGACTCTAAGATCTCTAGAAAAGCAGGATATATGCTAGATAAAACACGCGGAGGATAGTCTCGACTATTCTGTCAGAAACAACAGCGTGATCCTAATGCAATAGACTAGTAGTTTAACGCTATCTAGAAGGGTCGGTCTAAAGGAAAAGGAAAACAGGGAAAGAGTTTACCCTAAGGAGTAGGAAAACTGACTTACTATGCCTGTAGTAGAGAAGGCTACATAGCAAGGAACTATTACGACAAGAATAAGCTATAACGCAGACAGTTTAATATGATATAACAGAAGGACTTAGGCAGAGAAGGCCACAGAAAGATTAGTAAGCTAAGCTCTACTAAGGAAGCGCTAAGGACCTACGTAGAGGTAGTTACTAGAAGAACCCCCTACATAAGTAATAGATCACAATGTAGAGCCCTTAATTAGACACTCTGCAAGGATCTATAGTGTAATATCTATGAAGAAGATAAGGAACTTCGCGACTATGAAAGTAAAATCAAACTAGAATTCGCTAAGTTAGGGATATTACCTAAAGAACGCTTGCTAATTCTACTAGAACTACACGGCACATGCAGAGCTCCGACAAAACGAGAGTTCTGTATAATAGCAAGGAGAACTAGGCACGCATGACTAAGCCTTATACAAGAAGACGTAAGCCTTAAAGAAATTAACAAGTCTTGCTCTAGTAACGACAAAGAGAACCGAGATCCGAGAACTTTATTCCCTTAAGAAGAGGCACTCGAAGTAGTTCGAGAAGTTCTGGAGTCTCCTTAACAAGAGGAGGATTAGCAAGACAAGTCAGAGGAAGAAAGTCCTAGTAAATCAGATAAATCTGATAAAGAAATTAAGGAGGGAAGTAACGACAAAATCCTTACGTTTATAGTAGATACGCTAGCACTAATATGCGTAGCGTTACTACACATTATAAGACAACACGAAGAGATATTCCTAAGGATGAATAACAAGCGACAAAAGATAAACCTAGTATAACTTAACTATACATAGATAGTACTACGAGCTAAATTCTGGAATTACCTATGACTTGAGATAGATTACGCTTACTACAACTTTGTTATAGAACTGTCATAAGGGTAGGTGCTAATAGCAGGAAGGTGACTAGGTGTTAGACTCGTAGAGCTATAAAGAATATCGACAATGGCAATTGTCCTTGTAACTAACAATCCCCTAGGGAAAGGGAATTGAATTAAGCACGAAGCTCCTAACTGCCTGTCCTGAAGCTATCCCTATATACTAGAGAGACAGAGCAGCTCTGTTAGATCTGTTAACAGACCCGACAGATCCGTGTCTATAGATCTGTAGACTAACCCTACAGATCCGAGGGTCTATTATCCTACGACAGATCCCTTCTCCCTTACAGGCCTGTAGATCTATAGACTAACCCTACAGATCCGGGGGTCTGTCCTTATGTGACAGATCCTTTCTCCTATGACTATGCCTATAACTTATAGCCCTTAGGACCCTCATGATCCTGTAACCTATAGTACTCCTAACACTCATGACACTATCCCCCTCTTAGCCTAGCTTGTCCCTAAGCTACCTTATTAGTGTAGGGTTTCTCTTGTCATTTCCTTTTATGCTATGATGTCTTCTCTTTCTACATTACTGCCTTATGTCATCCTAGACACTAACGCCCCTTTAACGTAGAAACGTAAACGCCGCGCGAATTAAATCTATTGTTAGGGCTAGGATAGCATAAAGTCCTGTACTAGGTGTCAAGAGTTAAAGCTCGTTTGTCAGGTACATATTTCCTTGGGGAAATGTTCGTAATGTTACTTTAGTAACTGTTGAAGTTATAACGCGAAGGTAACAGAGGTCGAATAGAAGAAGTTAGGTAATTAGCAGAAAAGACTAATTGCCGATCTCGATCATGCGAAGGCAGTCCTAGCCAAGGCTTCGCAGAAGATAATAGAGGCGCATGCAAAGGAGATGCGTCTTCGAAAACAGTTAGATGCGGTCGACTAGGAGGTCGAGGATAGTCGCGCTCTTAAGGAGCGGGAGATTAGGGAGGATAAGGCTAAAGAACAGGCTCTCTTGCAGGCTAGGTTCCTTCTTGACCTAGATCCTTCGGCGGGTCTCGCTCTTAGTCCTATGACATAGAGCGTAATAGAGGGTTTTACTAACGCCTCGTATTAGGGTTTCCTAGATAGCGTGGTAGCCGAGCCGATTGACGGCATCCCGCAGGAGTCTAGTTGTGGCTTATAATCTTCTTCCTAGGTTTGTTCCTTTCTTGAAACTTCGTATCTTTTGCTAACAGTTTCGCAGATATTCTAGGGGTTCCTAGGTGTTCTCGGTACTCCTATATCCTTCCCATTTTACTAAGTACTCTCGCTGTCCGTCCTGCTAGCAAGTGTCGACAATCTTCTTAACAGAGTACTCGGGTTCTTCTACTTTAGGGTTAAGTAGTAAGGGTTCCGTTTGCAGTGTAGCGTCTAGCGCTACTTGTTCTAGCAGAGAGACATAGAACACAGGGTGTATTCTTATCTGCTTAGGTAGCTATAACTTAAAATTAACTGGTCCTTTCTTGGCCTTAATCCTGAATGGTCCTAGTTTTACAGCGTCTAGTTTTTTACTCGGCTTGTCTGATTTAATATGACAGCGGAGGAGATACACTTTGTCCCTCCCCTTTAGAATTAGTCCCTTAATTCTCTTACGATTTACGTACTATGCCATGTTCTACTAATAGAACTGCAGGTTAAGTCGTGCTTCTGTTTGCAGTCAGCGTAGATGTTCTACTCGTCTGAGTGCTACTAGGTTCGGATTACTAGCTAAGACGTCCGGGATGTCTTCTATAGCTAATCTATATGCCATCTGAAAAGGCGAGAGTCCTGTCGACTCTGCTAGCGTACTATTATACGCGAGCTATGCTATTAGCAACAACTCTACCTAGTTGTTCTAGTCCCTATTCACATAGGATCGAAGGTACTATTCTAACGTCTAATTGAGACGTTCTGTCTGTCTATCTGTCTAAGGGTAGAAGGAAGTACTTAGTCGATGTTTGACCTAGAATTGCCTTATTAGGGCTCTCTAGAAGTTAGAGGTAAACACGGATCCTCGATCTGTTACTAGGTCCTGTAGCATGCCATGTAGTGCTACTACCCATTTAATGAAGACATGCGTAATATCTTTAGTCTTGAAGTCTTCGCGGTAAGGGATAAACTTCCTAAACTTAGTGAATCAGTTAACTACTACTATGATCCTGTCGAAGAACTTATTCGTAGCGGGTTCTCTTGACTAAGGTAGTTTAACGATGAAATCCATGGCGAGCGATTCCTATGGCCGTTAAGGTACCTTAAGTAGTCGTAGTAGCCTATACGGTTTATAATAGTTATGCTTACTTTATTAGCAAGTTATACATTGACAGACGTAGTCCTCGATTACCTTGCTTATCCTAGGGAAGTAATATTCTTGTTAGAGAATTTGCTTCATTTTAGATACTCCTAGGTGTCCTGCCTAAGGTACGTCATGTTAGAGTCGTAGTAGTTCTGATCGTAAAGACATTAGCACGTATACTAATCCTTGAAACAGAAGGATTCTGTCTTCGTCTTCCTAATCCTCCTGTCTATTCATGTCGTTACGGACAGCAAGTGCAGTTAGGTCGTAGACTAGCGCGTTCTTCAGGTCGTCCTGAAATTCACTAGTCCATGTAACAGTCATAGCTGCAAGTTAGTTAACTCCTGTCACAGGTGAACGACGTATACATAGGGGTTCATGTAGTATTTAACAAGTACGATAGGGAGAGAGGGACTATCTGCTAGCTGTCCGGTCTTTTATAGCTAGCCTTGTCAGGGGTCGCGTCGCATAGGCCCTAGCCTGTGCCAAGACTTAGGGCCTTGCCCTTCATATTACTCCCCCCCCCCCCCCCCCCCCCCTTCTTGTTCATAGCAAGGAATCTGTCAATTTCCTTCTAGCACATAAAGTCCGGATCACAGCTAGGCTGACATAGCTTCCTAACTTCACTTCCCTTGTCTAAGTCTACTCTACTTGTCTAAGTCTACTTTACTTCACTTTTTACGCTCCCTGTTCTCCTGTGCCTACAGCCTAGCCTCTACCCGGTCTTGCCGGGTTCCTAGACTCTACTTTGCTTATTTAAATCTACTTCACTTTCCTACCTCCCTTTACTTCACTTCTATTCATTGCTATCTAAGCCATTATAGGGGCGCTCCTAGGCCCGTGCTAGTACGTCTCTTACTGTATAAAAAGCGCCCTTCGCTATCGCTCTTGCTTCCTTTCTCTTACATGCTTACCTTAAACTGTAAGCCCCCCCCTCTTTCTCCTACCTTCTAGCTTTTTCTCCGGGATTCCGGGCGATACTAACTAGAACCAGATAGCCCCTGTAATCTACTACGTCGACTACACCCTCTAGGGCGTAGATTACATCCTATAATTAGTATGTTCTAGAGTCCTTGTTGTTATGCCTAGCTTTAGCTAATGAATCTGTCTAGTCTACCTGAGCCCGCGCCTGCTAGCGCTACGCTAGTAAGCGCCTAAACTGTAAAGCCTTGTATGCGTTACTTAGTGTCTGCGTAAAATGCTCCGCTAACCTAGCTAGCCCCGCTCTTGCCTACGTCTCCTACGCCTCCTAGACCTGTTCCTAGGACGCCGACAGGTATGACCTACTCCCTAGGGGGTTTTGCACAGCTAACATCGCGACAGCGCTACCGCGCATAACGACCTGTTAAAGGTCCTTAAGGCCTAGAGGGCCTTAGGGCCTTTGCAGTTAGCAGGTCTACTATCTAGGTATTTTCTATTAGTGTCCTCCATGATTACGCCACTAACCTCAAGCAGCGTCGTAGCCTAGGAGGTCATAGGGACCGTAGGTGCTACTGTCGCCTAGTAGGGCCTCCTGTGAGTTTATCCTGTACTCTATGTGTTTCTACATGCTAACGGTTTAGAAGGTCCGAGGGCGTTCTACTAGCGCTTACCTTAGGTAGGCAGTAGGAGAACGTTGCTAGTAAGGGCGAGAGCCCTCGTTAGCGTCAGTCTGGCGCTGCTACGCGGGGCCCTAACCGAGAGGCCAGGGACTCTGACAGCAGCCTAGTCGGCGGGTCTAGGGGGTCTAGCGAGGGCCCCTTAGACGGCAGGGGGGCTAGCCCTGCTAGCAGGGCCCCTAGTAACAATCCCGCATGATTGTCGCTAGGGTCCTCTATCCTCGGCGCAGGGGCCTGCAGCTAGGGGGGGTTTTTTCTTTTGTTGTATATATAGTTACCTAATGTCAATTTTCCCCCTCTAACTTTTGTCCTTCTTAAACGCCTATACTCCTTGTTACAAATACTAGACTCCCTTTGCTAAGTCCTGTATCTTGTTTCCTTTTTCTTCTTGCCCTACTTCTCTCTAGGGTCGTTGTTATTCTCTGCGCTTCCCTAAGTCTGCTCGAAGCGGTCTATCACTTTAGTGTCTATTAGGTTTTCTAGGGGCTCCTATGTAGGTTTGTAGTACCCTGACCATTTTACTAGGACCTCGCGTCCTCTTCCCCTTCTCTTGTCCCTCGCGCAGAGTACCTCCTCTACTAACTACTCCTCGTGCAACTTAAACAAAAGGGGGTCTGGCTGTTCGTCGTCGTTCTCCTGCCTAGGCATAGGGTCTCTGTCCGCTAGTCTTAGCAGGTTAGTATAGAACACTAGGTGTATATTATTTAGGAGCCTAGTTAAGCGGATAGAGAATAGTAATAATACTTTAGCTACTATGTACTTCGCATGCTTAGCGTCTAAGCTTTTCTTAGGTCTCTCTGTAGTGTAGTTCCGCAGATCTAGCTAGACCTTGTTACTAACTTTATAAATTAGGGCAGGGTTTTAGCGTTTATTAGCAGACTCCTCCTATTCTTGCGCGGAAGCCGCCATTGTTACTTAGCAGATTCCTGTTATGTCCTGAATCTTTCCTACAAACGCCCTTGCCCTCTTGGCTGCTTTTAACGGGCTAGGCCCTACGGGGTCCTCGGTTAAAGGTACGGGCCCTGTAATTCGTAGCTATAGGTAGCGAAGAAGGGGCTCATGCTAATTCCCGAATGATACCTCCTGTTTAGCGCTAGTTAAGCCACGGGGAGCTATCGCTTCTAGTCGGATTGCTTATAGTTAATATAGTTCCGGAGGTACGCTTATACCTCTTAGTTTAGGTATTTAGGGCCTCTATCTGTTTGTAGGTAGTACGCGGAGCTTAACTGTTAGGACACGCCTATTCCTTTACAGAAGGTCGTCTAGAAGGTACTAGTCTAGTTAGTGCCCTAGTCGCTCGTAATAGCCGTTAGCATTCTATGGTACTAGGCCTAGCAATCTATGAACTTCTCCGCGT